>CACTHL010000604.1:1800000-2097500 GCA_902712375.1 Dioscorea dumetorum
ATGTATTATAGTATATATATACACACACGCACATTTATATAAAGACACATTAAAATTAGTATAATTATATTTTTCATGATATCAAAAAAGAAGATGTTTGCAAAAGCTAAACGTGATATCAGGAGGACTAGCTAGAACTCAGATAGGTGATGAGCACCACTTTGAGTGAAACAATCAAACACTAACCAAAATTTACTTAGTGTAGCTAGGTCATACCTCTCATCGTCATCCACCCACTTGAAACAAGTCTCGGTGCCTTCAAATAAAAATAACAATAGCACAAAAAAAAAAAAACAAGAATTAGAGCATAATGTAATAATATATATATATATAATAGTAATCAAGTATGCACCCATTTTACATGCCTATAACCAGAATTAAAATAATTAACATAAAAAAAATCTAATTTGAGGAGGCCTTACTTGGTAACAAAATATCCATATCTTCAATGATGTTTAGGGCCCGTTTGTTTCCCCGTAGTGGAGAGGGAAGTCACCGAGGTGGAGAGTTCCGGGCCAGTTCATAGTGTTTGGTTCACCGAAGTTGTCACCGAACTGGCGATGTGACAACTTCGGCACCCCTCCACTTCGGTGCTACACTTCGGGAAGAAAAGGGCCGAAGCCACCACTTCAACCCCTGACTTCGGCGCACGTGAAATACACGTGATCATCCCTCTCTCTCTCTTTCAATCATTTGATTAGTAATTGTTTGTCTTGGAATTGAGCATTATTTTTTTTTTTTTCTTTTATATTCTGATATTACCTATTTTGAGTTTAGATCAATATTTATATAATTTATAACTTATTTTTAATATTATATATGTATCAGAAGATTATTCAGGGATATATATATATATATTCCGTTTTTTAATTTATAAATTAATTAACTCACTTAAAATCGCATAATATATTAATACGGTAATAAATTAATATTAGATGTGCAATATTTTCCTACAAAGAATAAATAATTTAATACCATGATAATAGATTAATCTAACCATTTAGGTAAATCTCATACTTTATTAGGATGTGAGTAAATTAGTTAAAGCACTTAAGTAAATATCATAATTTATTAGCATCATAATAAGTTAAGATTGGATGTGCAATATTTTTTTTAAATAATAAATTATTTATTACAATGGCGATAAATTAATTAAATCACTTATGGAAATATCATAATGTAATTAACATATAAACAACAAAAGGTATGAGGGGTAACTTTACTCCTTCACCGAAGTGGTGATTATATCCCCACTTCGGTGTTACCAAACACCAAAAAGTGACTGAAGTGAGATTTTTCATATATTTACTTCAACCATCCAAACACAAGAAGTGATTTCGGAAGTCCAGTTTTCAGCTTCAACCAAACACACAGAAGTGGACACTTCCAGCTGAACTGCTCACTTCCCCCGAAGTGCCACTTCCAGACTTCCACCACTTCGGCAATACACTTCCGAACCAAACGGCCCCTTAGCTGGTCAACATTGAACACATGCCAACACAAGCCTTCAAACAAGTAATCTATGGATTCACTTACTGATGGTGATAATGATGGGGTTGTGATCTTGAACTCTTCAGTGTGGTCCTTAATGCCCCATAGGTATCTCAGTCTATCCATTACATAGGAAAGTTTTTCCACTGTCATCTTAGGATGTCCTTCAGCACCGTTGTTGCATCTAGATACCATTGGATCCAAAGCTTTGGCCATGAACTTCAAGCTCATCCCAAGAATCAACATCCTCTGAAGCTGTGATGGACACCAGTTCAATTGCAATAAATCTCCCAAGACTTCAGGTCTAGTGTAAGGGAGGAAGAACAGGGTATGTTCATCAGCAGCAACAGTCCATCTAAAACGGCCACCAGTCACAAGAACAACATGGCAGCCATAAGCTCTCATGACTTTTTCTTCAGCGGGTGTGAGCAGCATAATATCATCACAGCATATGGTGATCTCTTTTTGAATCTCTAAACCTGGCACTTCCCTCAAGAGAAGAGCGAGAGAAAGATGGAATTTTGCAGCTTGATTGTATTGGAGGCTGTCAAGTCCATACACGACCATAGGGGCTCCTTTGAAATTGGAAACCATCTCACTGTTTTCTTGAATCTGGATGGTGAGATAGGTGAAGAATTCGGACGCTCGGACCTGTTCAACAGCATACCGCATACCTTCCATTAAAGCAGTGTATTCTCTATCAGCCTCCATACCTTCAATTAAAGCACACTGTAAGTATTTATTCATCTTATTATTTTATTAGCAAAGTGGAATTATCAGTTGAGATCATGCAGGCAATGAGAAGATACAAAGGATTACATACATTGGCTACTACTTCCACTCTCACTGCAAATCATCAACAGTAATCACAGAAGGCTCCGGCTGTCGAACTCCCTGCACAAATACAATACGGCGAAGGAGGCTACAATATATATACACACACACATATAAATTAAACCGGCGAACATTGATCTAAAATCACAAATTAAAATCCCAAAAAAGGAAAAATAAAGAAAAGGCAACAAATCTTACCCCTCATCGCCAAATTCCTATCTTGACAACCAAATCTCGTTCAAAACAGCAGAAATGGCGGGAAAAACACCAACTTGGAAGCCGAATCCACAAGAAAACTCGAAAGATTCAACCCCAATGAGCGGCGCCCGAAGAGTAGAGAAAAACGAAAGCCTAATGTAAATAATAACAATAAAATTAAAAAAAAAAAAGGAAAGAAAGAAGACTCATAATGATTCTGCGAAGGATCAAATCATTCAAACTAATGAAGAAGAATTACTTAGAAAGAATTAACCTTAAAAAGGAAACATTCTTCAACAAAAAAATTTATTTCCCAAAAAAAAAAAAAAAAAAAACTTGGAAACAAACATTAATGAAGAGGGAAAGAGATGAGCAGAGAAAGCAAAGCAACCAAGACTTTGTTCCTTATCATACATAATGAATATAAATGAAATATCAACGTAGTGAGATCCGGATCCCGGTGTCCGACGTCCGCCGTTCGACATCGTGAAGAGCACACCGGCGAAGGAGCACGCCGGTGTTCTTAGATTTGAAAATAAAAATGAAAGTTTAGAGAGATAAGATAAGAGAAAAAGTTTAAAAAGAATTTAAAATAAAAATATAAAAAATAAATTATTCTAAAGAAAGTGGGGTGATTAAAAGGTAAACAGCCTTATTTCATTTTTAATGTTTATTCATTTATTTACTTATGAGTTTAAGATTTAGCTCGAAACCAGATAAACATCTCTATAAACAAACACTCCTTCATCATCTTTGTTCTTTTACCAAACATCAAAAGGTCTATATCTCATCTCTTTTTTTATACTAATAGAACACAAAAAAGAGAGAAAAAATTTGCACAACCAAACAAACACCCATCATAATTTGACCATTTCTGGATGTGGACTCATGAATGTGTTTTTTTTCACATATTTTAAAAGCCCACATATGTGTATTAATTATATCGGTGTTAAATTTAAGTGGCAGATACGCTCTCAAATTCAGTTGATTCCTTGATATCATTTTGTAATTAATAAATTAATAATATATAAAATAATATATATATATATATATATATATATATATATATATATATATATATATATATAAAGTATAGAATCTCTAAATATTTAGCATTTTATAATTATATATGCTATGTACTTATTTTTTATATAAATAAATGTGAAATATATATGGTAATTATTGTATTTTATATTCCTAACAAGATTCTTTAAAAGAATAAAATTTTGTCCATATTTAGGTGGGGGTAATGTCATTTTCAAAAATTAGTTTAATAATAATTCACTTCAATAACTAATGAGACAAATTTTTATGGCCACACATTTCCAATTATGGCCATACAATAACTTGCCATGTATCTAAAACCCAATAATTGATTTATGCAACACATGATGAAACATGAATTTCACTCCAAAACCAAGAGTTGATGCTAAATTCAAGATCTTACAACATGACATTCAAAAAACGAGAAAAAAAAAAGAAATAAAGGAGGGGCAAATTACATAATTGGTGGGGTGGGATTAAATTCCCATGTCTACATGTCCACAGAGAAAAGCTAATATACTTTATGGTATCATCAGGAGATGAATTAAATCTATAAAATTGATGCAATAATAGATTACATGTAACACTCAAACAACATGGAACTGTTTAGTTGGACCAGACATGGATTAGACCTTGCTTGTTGCCGGTGTAGATCTCGTTCCTGTCCTCATCATAGAACAGAGCTGTTACATCTTCTAATGCTTCTCTGATGGTGCTTCTAATGGAAGATCTTCCAGTCTCATTTCTACCACGAAGATTGATACGGAGTTGGGGATCGTTCGCACATATCTTGGCGATACATTTGCCAGTCAGGATGTCACTCATGTTTATAGAACCAACAGCAGAAACTGCATCAAGTATTGTTGCTCTCTTTCATTAGATTAAATGTGGACACATGATCTAAAGACTTAATCGGGAAAAGAAATCAGTTTTTACCTTCTCCCTCATCCTCACAGTTTTCTTCAGCTTTGCAGTAGGAGATTATCAAGTCTTGGTCACTGGTAATGTAGATGTTGTTGGTGTTACAATCTGGGTGCCAGAGTAAATGGTCCTCAAAGGAAGTGACTAGCTCTCCTCGGAAGTTCCAGACAGCAACCGTCCGGTTTCGGAAGGTCAAGAAAAGGTGATTCTCGTAAAGAAATATGAATGCTGACGGAGTCATGAATTCAGTCCGGCTGACTTCAGTCAGCTCTGAATTTCTCACCTGTTTTCAAATAGATGTTTTAGATGTAAACAATGAACTAGTACTAATGATGGGGATAGATATACAGACGCATCTGTGGAACTTACATCAAGAATCTGCAGGTTCTCATTCTCTTGTTTGACCAGAAGTTTCTCATTGAACTGCTCAATGAAGTCAACTTTCTTGTTGCGGTGCAACAAGTGATTGAAAGACTTCAATACCGTTCCATCTTCAATTGAGAGTATTTTCAATGGAACATAACCAGGAGTTCTGTGGAATATAAGCAACATGATTCCTGGGCTGTTAACAGAGAAAATAAAAAAGAGATCAGAACACACACATGGAAAACTAGTATTTGACTAGCAACACTCGTAAATTGACCAGAAAATAGGACCTGATTTTGATCTCTTGCACGTTTTTATCAGATATTGAGTACAAAAAAGAGTAGTTCTTCAAGTCAAAGACCTTGTAAATGCTGCAAAATCTGAATCAAGTCAGATCTATTTGAAACAAAGCTAAAATAACAGTAGCATGATAATTAGGAGAAAAATATGACCAACTGACCCATCCTGTGCTGAATATGTCAGTACTTTGCCATTTACATCATCAAATTCGACAAAACCAGGCCATTTGAGTGATTCAGTTTCGAAAAGGGGGAAACCAGCATCCAATTGATTCCGCCTAATGTACCTACCAAAGTTGCAAAAGAGGCATGAATGAAACGGCCACCATTTCAATTTCAAAACGCATCAAATGCTTCTCACTAAAAAACTCCCACAAATTAATCTAGGTGTAAGTAATGATGATTTTTTAACAACAAAAACCAGACTTAAAGAGTTGTGATGTGCCTGAAATTTGTGGTTATGTTTCCTTATCATAAGACCTTTCGGAGTATTCCATAACAACAGAGCATTTAATAATTAGCAGAATCACAAGCATCCAATTTTGCAGTGATGGTGGCTACAGTGTATTTTTGAATGTGGAATATGATCTTATGTCATTTGCTTGGTAATCCCACCATACTGTAGCCCAAGTTCAACATGATCAAATGCAAACTACAGTCCAAAACACAATAATGTAAGCCAATTGGGGACAAAAATAATTTTATAAATAAATATATAAAACATGTATGAAACTTCAATTATAGCAAGAATCAGATTTCTTACTCTATCGGAGTTGTCCTGCATTTCAACGAACTGAAGTGGTCAGATGCATAGACTGACACTGTGATGAGCGAGTCATTGTTTTTATTATAGAAGAGGCTTCTAATCACCTCATCTGGGCTGATGTTCAAGAAGCATATTCGCCTATTTGTTGCTGCAAGGAACGAACAAAGTTAATGACTAATTAAACAGCAAAAATTAACAGAGATGGTAAAGCAAGAAGGTTTACTCCGACTAAAAGCAGCGCAAAGACCCGACTGTGCAAGAGCAAATATAACATCCTTTGCTGCAACAATCTCAATAATTTTCGACCTCTTTTTAAGAAATTGTAGCTTAAGGAACCAATGAATGTTGTCATCATAAGTATCAAACTCCTCCTGCAATGTCCAAAAAGACAAGTCATTTTAAGAGTATAGCACCATTTCCTATAAAGATTTGAAACACGAGCTACTAGTTGCTAATCCACATTCCTCTCAAAAAACTCTCAATCAATATTTGTGCCATGTGTTATACAATATAATTCACACGTTAACACAGTACTGGAATAAGCTAGAATTTAGTATTTGACTCAAATGCAAGCCAGCTATATAGCGCTTTCTTTCACTATGATGACAAATCCTATAAAGTACAGAACCAAACTATCAAACGCTTTGAATCATTCCTCACGATGAGAAGGGCAAAAAATGAGCACAAACCAAAAGACTTCCATATTTCAAAAGAATTTTTTACGAAACTAGCATGAGTATTAATTTAATATATTTTCGTTTGGTCAAATTTTAAGCAATAAACTACAGTACTTTTCAATTTGTTATAATTTAAAGTGAATGTACACAACTTTTTATTAAAAAGGCACAGTGAACTTCCATTTTATGATATATAGCGTCAATCGAAATTCAGGTTACCTTTGATAGAAACAATTTTCTTTTTTGCAATGACTAAAATTTATTACAGGGAAAATGTTAGTGAAGAACAGTAAGCTACAGTGACAAATTACTCTCAAGTCTACCGGTAATTATCGGTGAGCTGATGCCAGCTTCTATCCGCCGAAGTCATCCAAATCACTTTAAATAGTGAAGAGAACATGAGAATGACGTGTGAGCGACAGAGTTTGTCTCAGAAATACCAATAGTCAGTCATAATTCAAAAACCAAATCATCATCTTTTTACATACCATACTCCTATTGTAATGGATGAATAAGAAACTTTTGAGTCCCTTTCAACAGCACTAAAGAATCAGGTCCATCAGATGGATTATATCTCGTACATTGCAAATAAATGAAAACAAAAACACAAAAGTGGCAAAACCAAAATAAGTCATGGTGGTAAGCATGCATGTCACAGTCCAAAACATTGACATAAATTATAGAAGAAGCTGCATAGGAGATCTTACAAGAAGCAAATTACCCATGTTGCTTTCAATTCATCCTTCCTAACTGATAGGTTTCTAAGAGAAGTTAGTCCTTTTGGTTAACTGCAACCTGACCACAATCTCTCCCACTCTCTTCTGCTGCACGTGTTCTCTATTTGAAATTTCGTTTCAATTTGCTTGCCTAATAAACTAACAAACACACAGATCTCGGTACCACTCATGCTTACCATACAATATATCCATCTAGTTTCCTAGATCTACTTTCAATGCTCAGCAGACAATCGAAGAACATTTCCGTACTAAACCAGCAAGCGCTAAACTTGTTGAGCAATTCACATGTACCACACCAATTCGGCATTTAGTTTCCCACCGAGTTAACCTTCTCCCCCAACACTCAGTTCCATATTTTTTGATGTTCACGGAAGACATACTATACATGCCAAAAGAAAATATTTCTGACCCAATCAAACAGCCAGAATAAACAATTTTCGCAATCCAAAACTTCAACGAGCAATCAGATCAAATAACCTACTCCCGATCAGAATCCCTACCACTAAACCCTAATCAAACTCCAACTTCTCGATCTACAATCTCAACTCGTTAAATTGAGAAAAAAAACACTAGAATTCTCAAATTAAATGGAAAACCTGGAGCTGAATGTTCCGAAATTTCTCAGGGGCATTGGACGAGGTGCCGCGGGACATACGCGGCAGCCCCCCGATCTCGCGGCGCAGGAGCTTCTTCACCGAATTCAGAGAACCTCGTTCACGGAGTTTCCTCAAAGACTCTCCGACAACAGCCCCATCCTTTGCCCGCTTCTTCGCAGTCACCCGGAGCCGCACCCGCATCTGAGACTTCTTGTGGTTCTCCATGTTCCCTCTTCCTCGCCCTCCTTTGAACCAGTGACCGCGGATTCAGAGAGGAGAACTCAGAGATCGAGAAGCAGGGTAAGGGTAAGGGTTAGGGTTTTCCCAACGTCCATAGATGTCGAGGAGGTGAAAGGGGGAAGACAAACAAAGAGAATAGCTTTTTCTCCTTTTGTTAAATTACTAAATAAATAAATAAATATATTACATTTGAATCATGTTTGAAAGAAAAGTTCCAGGGAGTCCTTTGCAATTACAAATTAGTCAGGGAGTTAAATGAAATCTAGTCCCTTATTATTTCGTTTTAGTTTACACGAAAATTGGAAGATGAGAATAATAAATTACCATATAATAAATATTTTTCTATTTAATTTTATTTCTTTATAAATAATAACCATTTTTATGTCATGGAATTTCTCTTATGTTATTTCATTGTTTTTATAATCAAATACACTTCAATAGATCAAGTTATAGCATTTTGAAATTTTTAAACAACAAATAAGGTTTACAAAAGGATTGCTTTCGATTTAATTTAACATTCAATTTACTTATAAACAATGCATATATATATATATATATATTAGGAAGAAAAACAAAAAAAATGAGAAAAAAGAACCATAATAAAACGTTTGTAATGGTGAGCACTTTCAAGCTGGAGAGGCAGCTCACATGCTTCATACTCATCCACAAGTCATCGACAACTCAAATACGTGAACTGCTTCTCTGGTTCGGAAAACGCATCTCTATTGAATTGAGTCTAAATAATATGTGGTAGTATTAGATTTATATACATAATTTCCAATGTATAATGTATTATAAAAGGGAGAAAAAAAAACACCGCAAATTTGTTGAAGATAATGAGAAGAAATAACTAGTGAACCATTAAGTTGTTAACATTTGAAGCCAGGCTTGAGATTTTCTTATTAATCTTTTAACTATGATCAAATCATCACCGAAGTTGTATTTTTCATAATAAACAAACAAACACTTGGAGTATCTGATAGTATGATCTTATAAACCAATGAATCAAAAGAGTGATGGCTAAGGACAGCAAGTGGCCACGTCCAACAAAATCCAATCCATGTACCATCTCTTAACATGAACCCACAAAACTGAGAACCAAGATATCCATCTCCCTCTTCATCCTTGTTCCATCAAAAAGCACAAGGGAAACAAGAGCTCCCATTCCTTTTAGTTTCTTCCCTTCAATGATGGCTTGCACCACCTCTCTTTCCAAGCACCATATCCCTTACCTCCATAACACTCCAAAACCCAAGTACTCACATTCCCAAATCCCTCTGCCAATCTTCCCCACTTCATCACACTCTCAATTCCATGGTCTCAAACTCTCCACCACCATCACTTGTTCCACCACCTTTTCCAAGTCCTCATTCTCTCCAAGGACTCACATTTATGCAAAGGTATATCTTATTCAGTACTATTTTTTTTTTTTTTTTTTTTTACATTTTATGAAATGTGATTGGAATGAGCATTTGAGTGGTTGTAGGTGAACAAAGGTGATGTGCCTCCATCCTTTACTTTGAAGGACCAAGATGGGAAGAATGTATCTCTAACCAAGTTCAAAGGCAAGCCAGTTGTGGTCTACTTCTATCCTGCAGATGAGACCCCTGGGTGCACCAAGCAGGTCAGTCTTTTTGGGTTCACAATAAGGGTCTACTTAATTATACAAAATTATTCTTTATACATGTGTTCTTCTGCTTTGGAATGGATTATAGGCTTGTGCTTTCAGAGACTCATATGAGAAGTTCAAGAAGGCAGGAGCTGAGGTTGTAGGTATCAGTGGTGATGACACTGCTTCTCACAAAGTAACTAACTAAACATGCTTTACAAATTAAACCTTATGATTTAATTATGTATTAATGTATGATGTTATGGATGATGATGATGTATGTGCAGGCATTTGCAAAGAAGTATAGGCTGCCATTCACATTGCTAAGTGATGAAGGAAATAAGGTGAGGAAAGACTGGGGAGTACCTTCTGATTTGTTTGGAACATTGCCAGGGAGGCAGACTTATGTTCTTGATAAAAAGGGTGTTGTTCAGTTGATCTACAACAACCAATTCCAACCAGAAAAACATATAGATGAGACATTGAAGCTGCTCCAGAGTCTCTGAGTCACTCATTTTTCATAGTATTCTTACCAGTGTTTTATGTACGTCGGTTTGATAGATTCTATTTAATACATCAATAGAACCATGTAATTTTTCTCATTGGGAAAAAAAAATTCAATAATCTGATTTACCCAAAATATAATGTGTGTCAAATACAATGCAGTATGTTTTCAGCAGCAAGGAAAAAATCATGCCTATAAGGTACTGCAGAATGTCCACGCTATGAGACATTCGAATCTGAAAGCAACTACTGCCATGTACAAAATTTCGAATATTTTTTTTTTTCATTGTGTAGTTCTTCTCAGATGGGAATTAATGATACCACGATCGGTGAAACTCCAGAAACATTTTTCGTATTTCTCTCTGAGTTCCAGGCTGAAAATCAGCTAAAGCACATTTCTGAAAGGTGTTTCATTGCTAGTTGGAAGCAAGCTTCTTTGTGTTTCTTGTATTCACTGTACCGCAAGAAGAAATAACCAAGATAGTTGAAGTCAAGCGGAGACATCTTAGCCTGTGGTTCATGATACATCAAAGGTTACTAATGTAGACAATGTTGCCTGGAGATATAATGAGAAAAGTTTGTGAAGCTTCCACCTTTGAGCTTACCTGGATGATAGCCCAGAGTGCCCAGTAGATGTGTGACGCTAATCTGTAAGTGTTTGTTTCAACATAAAGAGCTTTTAGATCCTCATCAGGCACCTGAAAGATTAGCAGAGATCTACATTGTCGGAATTGGGAACAAAACAAACCTCTATGGAACAAGAACATCGTCTTTGCTTTGAAGATATCCCCAATCATTCTCCTTAATGCATAATCAATATATCCAGACGGTTTTCATTTTTAGATGCATTTTACTTGCTTCTGAATTAACAGAGTCAAATGATTCATCCCACGAAGCACACAAGTGATCAAAACATGGTGATACATCAATGATTAAGCTATTTAAAAAGAGCTATATAATGCTCAGGATCAAAATGTGATGCTTTGAATATGAATAGATCCATACTTGAAGGCATCAAATTTGCATACCTCACGAGGTTTATCAGGTTGCAAATAATGCCTGAAGAAGTTATATTGTGCATCTATGTCAGGATACCTGCAACAAAAACAACTCAAATCAAGTTAGCATGGTTAGTATAATGGATGAACTATTAGGAAGAAATTAATCAACAATATAATAAAGAGAGCAGCATACAAGCCATAGTCGCATTCATATCCTGCATATTCATTGAAGTGGTTTGCAATGTCATATCCTCTGTAGCTGTATGATCCATACTCAAAATCAATGAAATAGAGTTTTCCTACAAGAACATGAAAGCCAAACCAGAAAAGGAATTGTGAAACTAAGTCAATTTGGGAACATATTTATGTAGGTTAAGAACTAAGAAAAGCACTTTACAAGGATCAAAAAAGTCAAAAGCAATTGAGCAATAGTAGCTATCTATTCCTATGAAATAAAGGAAACAAGGATACACATATGAAACCAACCTTCTGCATCATTCATCATCAAATTCCCACAGAGTAGATCATTGTGAGAGAACACGATCGGGGCATTCAGCTGATCTGTTAGATCCTGATGTTGCAAAGGACAAAAAGAAATTCCTTAGACAATTCACAGACATCCAAACATAAATTAAATAAAAATTGTTAAGAAGTATGAATGCGGAATTCATTAGAACAATGGAGAATAAGAACATCCAACTAGAGAGTAAAGTAGCCACAAAGGCTTTGCATTTAAGCTCATGGAAAAGGAAAATGCCACTCAGCTATGATGATTTTCTCATTCATTTTCCATATCAATCAATGGCACCACTTTCAAGAGTATTCATTGTACAACAACTGTCACATCATGAAAATGCATACATGAAGTCAACTAAATGACTAAAGAAGACTAAATTACTTAAAAGCCCCTGAAATTTTTCATTTTTTCCATTTAGGCTCAATCTCACTCCACAGTGTGAGGCAACTGGTCACCATTCTCTTCTGATGGCATCTCCCCCCTCCCAATTTGAGGGTAAAAGAGTCCATTCCTTCTGTTGTGGAATTAGAAGTAAGAAGCCCCCCAAAAAAGGGCTTTTTTGGGCGGTTGAAAATTCTGGGGGACTACTTATGGGAGTGACAATTTCCTGAGGATTATCTGTTACTTTACCACATTCAAGATCAGAGAGCATGTGTAGTGCAACAGGTTTGGTTTTATTTGAGAAAAAGGAACAAAGCAGGAGCATTCAATGATAGAAATATAAAGTACCTTCAGTACGTTAACTTCTTCAATAACTTCTACAAATGAAATCTTGTCGTATTTTGCTTGCTTCAGTGGGTCTTCAAAACTCAATTCAGCAGCTGCAACCAACTTCCTTTTAGCTCTAAAATTGACGCCAAACAGCGAATTTTTCAAGCAACAACTTGCTTATGGAAATCAAGAACAATTTCTCGAAAGCAACCAAAGTACCAAATGTAATTGTGTGGTACATTGAGGAGGTACTACTTACCTTCCCTATAGAATTTATAGATATCATTCCACAATTGTGGGTCCCTAGAACCAGGTACCTCAACTTGATGAAACATGCGTAATTGCTTTGCAATTTCAACAGCTACTTCAGGCGTGCTCATATCTAGCATGAAACATTAACATGATAACAGAACAACTATCAGAAATCAATGAGGGAGGATAAGAAGAATATCTTCAATAGACACTCAGAGAATGTCTGCTAGTGGTGAAAAAAGAAGCACAGAAACATGCATTTTGTCATATTACTTCTTCATGAAATCAGCATTCATCTCAGAAGGTACTAACAGAAAAATAGAGCAGAAATGTAGCTTGATTCCGCTTGCAAGAAAACAAGCGGAAATTTGACTGTGTCAAGGCTTTTCTACTTGCTTGTTAGCATTCCAATGAAAACTCACAAGCACTGACTTGCCTGAATTTCTGCATGTGTTTCAACATGAAATATTGGTAATGATATCTAATTCACATAAAGAATATTTCTATACTGGAACTTATTTATTGAAGGTATCAGAATGGGACTTGGGAACAATAGGATTGCAGAAAAAGCCATACAGGTAAAACAAACTGTCAGGATGGCCCAATGACTAATATAGTTATTGGATAAATTAATTAAAAGTGTTCTAGGTAGTCAGAGCCAACCCTAAATCAACTGAACGGTCAAACTAAAATTTACAACATATGCAAATTTGAAGAATCTCATTACTTCAATATTAAGGACAGAGTAATGGTTACCTAATGCTGAAAGTGTACGGGCATTGATAAAGGACTGAACCATGCCATTATCAAATAATCCAAGTAGTTCAGCACCAAATCCTGCAGCTGAGAGATGTGGCATGGCCTAAAAAAGAAAAAAAGAAAAAGAAAAAACCATATGGTTACGTATTTAAAATGCAGCGAGAGTTTGCATGCAAACAATTTTGGGTTCATAGCAAGCATTACCATAAAGATTGTTTTCTAACATGCAAAATTATAACCTTCTGAGTGCATATCCTGTAAAGTTTGTACTTCCATATAAGTTCAGAAAACCCCAGTAGTTTTGCCTAATACACCTCCAATGGCAATGACTGATAGAAAACTAATTCAATGTGTGGTGTGTTAAACAATAATTTTTCATAGACGTATGCAATGAGGCAACAATAAAAGGCTGTACTGTATGATGAACAATAAACTAACGGATGAAAGTCAAATTAATGGATGCGACAACATTTAAAGTGCATAAGTTTTCTCTAATAAAGGAGCACCCCTGTTGCTCCCTAGAAGCAGATCGATTGACTGAGTTCATCAAAATGCCAATAATTTTTAAAATAATGGAAAAAAAATCTCCTGCAATTTAATCAGTTCTAAATTTCAAGTACATGCCAAAAGTGTTTAAGAATTCTACAAGGAGGCCAAGATAAATTATTCTATGACACAACTTTGTTTATAAGTCTTTGCCAGGGAAAGTAAACAAATGCTAAACAATCATTTTGGGCAACTTTAGCAAGAAGTGAGAAGATCAGTGAAACACCATCACAATAGAAATGGGAGGCTAAATGGAATAAGTATTCTGAGAATCAAAAGTGAAGCACATATGCAGAATTAAGGACTTGCAAATGAAAGACCCACCTGCAACTCTCGCTTGCGATCAACCACTAAATCTGTGTTTGGACCGTATAATCGAATAGTCAAGGAAACAACATTACCACTGCTTTCTCTTACTGATGCCTTCAGCACTGCAAAATTCAAGATGGAATGAAGCGTGAGTAAAACATGTACAAGATATGGTAAAAAGATCATCATCTCAACAAGGTAAGATCTCCACATGAAGAGCAGCAAGGGGATTGGCAATCTGAAAACACACAATGTAATATAGCCATCTATAAAGCAAATAGCCCAAAATTTGCACAAAAGATCGCTTCAAATAAAATCAAAAGCAGAGAAGCAACCAAAAGCAACCAGTGATTTTGTTTCATAGTAATTGCATCTATTGTGCAAAACTCAAACAATGAGTTTGAAGAAGTAATTTCCCCCCTCAACATCAGCTGAAGTGAAGCATGTAACAACAGATAGGTTGAAACTTATAACAGCTGAACTCACAACGATTCGTGATACCACCAGAGATTGTCTCAACAGAGAAATGTGAATCATCCAAATCAGACCACTTGTTGAAAAGATCCTTGCATAATTCTCTGATGAAACAAAGTTGGAGTTCAGATCAAAATAAAACCAATATAAACGTGACAAAAATTATACTAATACAAACAAGAGCAAAATTATAAGAACTCAAGTAAGGAAAGAAAAGTTTACTCGAAGTAAATGGATACTATTACCAGGAGAAATGCAACAGTAAAAACAATTTGAACAACAAATGCATGAAAGATACTAATAATAGAAGGGTCAAGAGCAGTAGAAATAAAATAGAATAATAAAGACTAAAGCCAAAATTAGAATGAACTATTTCTGCAAACATCCCTTGAAAAAAGACGATGAAGACTGTGACAAAGTTTCTATCTGATAATGGTCTAGGTAAAGGATCAGAAAAATGAAACCCAAACAAGACAATGTGCAAGGTTGACATAATTCTAACAGCTCTGATCAATCTCCTTGATATATGACTAGAGAAGTTCACAATTAAAAATCAAAAACATTCCCAGATAAGAATAAGAAGAAAAAGGTGAGAACTAGATGAGGTATATGATGCTGCATGAAAAAAATGATAACAATAAAAGCTTGCAGAAATGCAAGAAACAGAGTAGTAGATATATAACCCAAAATAGTAAGATAGTAAGAAACTAGACTGAACAACAAAAAGGTCACCCGTTCTTTCCTGCAATTAAACTATATTAAGTGATGATAACGTAAAGCCAAAAATATCCACGAAAAACAAGAAACTAATTACAACCAAAGGATTAGACCAATCTCAGTTTTTTAAAACACAAATAGCTGTGAGAACACAAGGTTGATATAAAAGAATGTTATTATTGGCAAAAGTATACCCCTTTTTTCTTCAAAAAAGTAAAATTTTTCCGGCAAAAAGGAATAAATATATACATAACCACTTTTTTAAAAAAAAAAAAAAAGACGAATTTTTCCAGCAAAAGAAAAATATACACATAGCTAACCCTTTTGAAATCCAAACATCGATTTTTCCCGGCAAAAGAAATATATACACATATAACTACTGCAAAATCAAACAGATAAACCTTTTTTATTATTTTTTAAATTTTAAAAAAAAACCCTCCGCGCAATGAGAAAACCCAGGTGATTAATAAGATTTTTGAATTGCCAAACAAAAACCAAAGTAAGAACTCCAAAATAGCAAAAGAAAATCCCTATTTGCCCCAGACCTAAGTCCCACAGACTCCTAAAAACTCCAAATCCAAAATAGCAAAACATCGCAAGAAAATAACATATACATATATATACATAAAAAAAACCAAGAACGAGATGACAAAACCTCACATGATTCTAGACTTCATATCATTGATAGACAACGATATATCTATCGAGATGCGCGACGTCGGGATCTCAGCTAGGACTCCCCTCTCCAAAGACTCACCACCAATTCGCTCCTCTCCATCCATAGCTGCGATCAAATCCCTTCCCTTGTTCTCCAGCCCCATTCCTCCTCGTTGAATCCCTTCTTATACGAAAATTTTCCCCCAACCTCTTCGATTTTCTCCTCTACGAAGTCAGCTTTTCGCTCGCCGTCTCGCAACGCCCAACGAAAGAAGCGCGCTTGATACCGTCCCACGAGGTTAGGAATCGGGGATCTTGACACCCTTTCCCTCTGGATCCGCTCTTCCTCACTTAACAGCATTATCTCCCAATCCCTTCATCTTGACCGTTCATTTGCCTCCACTCAGAACCTAAAGTTAAAAAACACACGTTTGCTGTTCAGACATGAACAGCCATGTTCTGGCACGCAAAGCAATACGGCTGTCAAGGATTTGCTATTTGGGCCCCAACAGCAAATGCTACTCATGCTACTTTTATGCCGTTGATCTTGTCTAAGAACGTATCTTGAGGCGAATCCTGCGGTTCCGATTGTCTGATTGGGCTTGGGTACGTGTAGTTCAGATTCACTTGGACACATCATCAAACACATGAGGATTGGCTCTCCATTTAAAATTATCTACGAAAATTTAATTTCAGAAATTGACTTTTTTTTTCCTGTTTTATTTTTCCTCGTGATAAAATAAGATAGTCGGCACATCACGACTATTGTGAATATTTATCTCTAAATATTTTTTCTTTTTTGATTTTGTGAATATTTTTAAATTTTTCACTCTGCTCCAATGAATCTTTGTTCATTGTGTATAACAACTACTAATAATATATCATTTATATATGTTTGGTCACTTGCATCTAATTCGAATCTTTGATTTTTTTTTTTTAAATAGAAGGGATGAAATGATGATTATAAATCGGGAGTTCAAATCTATTCTATTTTCTAGAAAAATTAAAGATGAGTTGATTTTTTTTATCCACATATACTCTTATCTTGTGTAGCTTTAGGTTACGATTTAGAGTCCTCTTAAAAACAAATATTTTAAATAAAAAATTTAATACTAATAGATGAAAAAACATTAGTTGTGCTTTAACATCTTAGCTAAGTGTTTTATCCAAACTTTTAGCATATTAAAGGAAAATGAACAAATGACTTCTAAGAGAAAAGAGGGAAATGACTTTAAAACAAAGTTTTAACTTCAAGGTAGCAAAAAAAAAAAAAGGGACTTTGAAAGCGAAATATATAAAAACATGTTACTCATGTTTTCCTTACATTGGACTAAGGGACTATAGCAAAATTTGGAGAAAAACAAAGTCAACAACTACTGCTAGTCCTATCAAATTAGTGATTCAATGTTATGTTCTCTTAGCGAAGTGCAAAAAGTCAAATACAAAGCCAAAGCGAAATAAAAGTGTAGAATTAGACATAATATTTAGCTTAAACATATTATTACAAGATTTGTATATATATATATATGATGACAATAAATCTTAAAACAATTCTTTATTCTTGGTTTAGGTAGACATCATAGAATAATATTTGACGATACTTTGTTCGGTAATGGTCCAAGTTGTGACTCTGTGCGTTCACTGTCGACCCAGCTCATATGTTAATTGAAAGCGTTAATCGAAAGCCAGGTCCAGCCAGGAAGCCTTGGCGCCTTTTGGCCCGTGGGCACACAACGTGGCCCAGATAAAAGCACATCCCTAAATCCCCACCCTACTAATTATCTTGTGTTAATTTTACTATTCCTCTCAACTTAAATATAAAATTATTCTATACACAATCCAGTGCATATACACACACACACACACAACTCTTCTATGATTTTTTTTAATTATTTTAGTAACATCTGTTTTATTCTATAATCTCTATATTTTACGTTTATACTGTGTAAATTTGATTATTTTGATCATAGATTATATAAATCTATTAATTTTGGCAATTTTATCTTCCATGAGACTAATGTGAAAAAAATAGGTAACATTTGTTTTTTTTTTAAGTAAACATAGTATGATACGATTGGAACAAATATTGTTGTATAGTTCAAAGTATCAAGTAATTTTTTTGATATTTATAGGATCAAATTCATTGGTGACATGGCTTTGGATTATTTTCGTTGGTTGCTCGTGTACTTTTTAGTTACTGTAGAAGGATTATGGGAGATGGATCCAAATCAGATCAATTATATGAGTCTAAACAGGTATATATTTTAATTAAATAAAAATAAGACAAAATAGAAGGAGTAAGATTTAATTAAATGAAAATTTAACAGATAATTATATAATTTAAAACAAAAGTGAGCTTAAAAAAGGACAAAAAGAAACAATTGAAATAATCTTTCGGAAAGTATAATTAGTGAGTTGTAAGACCAGAATCGAGGAATAATAATAGTAGAATATACCTTAATATTCCAGAGCATAACACCAAAGAACCAAATTGACTAGTTGCTACTCTGGCGTCCACATCTCGTCTATAATCCAGATCCACACCACAACCTCAAAGAAATCCTGGCCGCCCATTTCATGGGTCCCACAAGTACCAAATCAACGTCAACCTGACGTGGCAGGGAGATCCTCCAATCGACATTGTCCACGTGGCACAGCAGCCACCTCCCAAGAGATCCAATGGCATCACTCGTTCTCGATTCTGAGCATCTTCCCACCAGATCCCCTTTTGATCCTACGGTCCAGATTTTTTCTCTCTTCCCCTTATAACACCCCCATTCACCAATTCCCAACCTCCATCCCAATACTTTCTCCATATTTCCTTCCCGAAATGGACCTACTGGAGATCCCTCTCGAAGCTCTTGCCTTCCGATACTCCGCCGCCGCAGCGGGCTCTCTTTGGGCTTGGCTTGCAGTCCTCACCGCCGCTCTTAGCCTTTGGCGGATCCGCTCCTCCGGATCCAAACCGGTTTCCCTTCCTTCGGATCCGTACCCGAAACCCGCTCAACTCGAGGCTTCTCTCCAGCCAGCTCAGTCACCAAGGCCGCCGAGATGCCACGTGAAGGACGCCGGAACCCCGACCAAGGCCCGGTTCACAACTTACTACTACCTCGACGAATGCTGTCACTTGGACGGTGACGGCGCTGTCGCGACGGAGCGGGACGAGGAGAGTGACGGTAAGGGTGACGGCGTCGTGACGGACGATTGTGGGAATAACGGCTGTTTAGCTTATTCGGATTCGGGTATCGGGTGGGAGGAGTTCATGCCCGTTAAGCGGAGAACGGACTTAGGGTGGTACCGTTACCAGGACCTCACTGTGCTTAACGGCAGCGTTGTGAGGCTGTGGGACGGACCACTGACGGCGCGTGTTGTCAGAGTAAGGGGGTAGAATGGGGATTTCGCAATGATTTATCATTTTTTGGGAGAATTATGTAAATATTAAGTAGCTTCATTCGCCGCCGGCCAGACACTGGGAGTTAACGGCGAAAGTTTTATGCCATTTTAGGAAAAATCAATGCTGGTTTTTCTTCTCTTTCTATTCACCGGAGTATTCCCTTTTCGGTTCCAATATTCGTAGTAAATCATTAGGGGGGGCTAAAAGGCACCTTTAAACTTTCTTTTTTTTTTGCTTGATTTATGGAATATTTAGTGTGTGTGTGTGTGTGTGTGTGTGTGTGTGTATAGTTAGAAATTAAAATCACTAAAGAATATTATAATTTTCTAAAATTAATAAATATTGCTTTCATAATAAAACAATAATATTTAAAATCGTTTAAATTCTCACAAAATCTTTAAGCTACTAAAATTAATGTGTGTTTTATATTTGTTTGATTTCTAATAACATTTGTCATTTTCATTAAAAAAAATCCTTGTCAACGAAAAGAATAGACACAATATAATTTGGATTGTAGCATTTTTAAATATTTTCAAGTCGGCGTACTTTATAAAATTCTTTAATAAAATGCATAAATTTAGACACCAAATTAATCAACTTCATGACTAGGCGCCAACGAAGATAATCACACTACACTGTGAATAATATACATTAAGGGGGTGTTTGGTTGGATGTAATTGAAAATATAGTGGATTTATATTTAGAAATCTTTGGATTTGTAAATTCAAGAGAGTCAAAACCAGTGTTTGGTTGAATGTATTATTGGCTTGATTACATGCTATGGTCACCCATGGTGAAATTACCCCACCCTAATATTATAAATAATTAACATATATTATATAAATATGAATTTAAATTTCAAATATTATGAGTAATTAATATAATTAATATATATTTAATTTATTATAATAAAATATAATATAATAATTATTTATTAAAATAATGAATATAATATAATAAATAAATTTTATATTATATTACTAGATAAATCTGTTAAAAAATTTTTAAAGATAAAATCTATTTGAATCACTCATGTGAGGGATTCAAACTCTTGGATTTTGGAATTCGGCCATTTTGGCCGAATTCCAAAATCCTTTATTGTTGGGATTTATAAATACAAGGATTTCTGAAATTTTTTGAAACAAACAAAAGATTTCTGAAATCCAAGGATTTTCAAATCCAAGTATTTGCAAATCCAGCCAAACAAACAGCCCCTAAAAAAAATAAAATCATGTCACACAAAATAGTGTTTTTAAAGTACTTAACACTTTATCACCTTTTTGTTGATAATAGTGATGGCTTGATTAATATATTTTGTACCAACCTCAATGATCTAATCTTGGAATCAAGGGCATTGGATCACGAATACCACCTACTCTTAATAAGTGGTGGTAAATTAATGGCAATTAGTTGCACTTAATCCTCTATTATTATTACTATTAAACTACTGTTAGGGTTGAGCTCTTGAGTAAGGAGAGCTAACTTTCTATTTTTGTTGTTATCTTTGTTTTCAAATAGGGCGGTGGTGGCGGTGGAGAAAAATAATTCTAAATCACTTGAAAATACATCGAATTTAATATTTTCATTTTTAGAAATAGTGAAAATATCAAAAATTCCTTTTTTTTATTTTATAAATATTGTTAATTTTATGGCCATTTTTAGGATTATTAATAATAAAATATTTTGAGATTAATATTCAAAAAAAACTTTTATAACTTCTCTCCCACCTCAAAGGTTGAGAGTTTGAATTCTACCAAACCAACAGTGTATAATTTTTTTTTAAAAAAATGCTAATGAATAATGTTTAAAATAAATAACCAATTAGAACAAAAATAAAACAAAACATAGCACCAAAGTAATAATGCATCTAACAACCATATTGGTATTCTAATGCATTAAATTTTGATGTCTAAACTTTTTGGAATTAACTTATCCACCAAAGTACTCCATCAATCACTTGAGAAAATGGGGAAACTATGCATGTTTTCTTATTGGCAATGTTTATAATTTTCCAATCATTAATTAATTGCCGGTTAAGTTATATGAATTCTTGCATCTAAAACAAAATTTCAGTTGTGCTTTCAAACAATGTTTAGTTTATTGTGTGTCCAAACTATAAAGTATGATTGTGGAGCAATCGCCTAATTATTAATAACATTATATATGATAATATGACAACAACTAATGAAACAATATAATTGTATTCCAATCAAATAATGTTACAGATTGTGATTTTTTTTTTTTTTTTGTTTGGGACTACATTAACATAGGTTTTCCTATCTGCGTGTTTTGATGCCCCCCCTTAAAAACTTGAAAGCCATAAAACCTGGTCATTGATGCTTGATGATGCAGCCAAGCAGCTTGTTGAGCATATATTGGCAGGCACTTTAATGTCCACAATAATTGTGCCACCAAAATAGGTGAGCCAGCTGGTTGTATGATATACCAGGTTTTAATTAATTAGTCCATTAATTTGAACAGCTTAAGTTGTATAAGCCCATGGTTAGCCTTGGGATATAAAACAAGAATTTTTTTTTTCAAAAAAATATTATTATTATTATTGTAATGATAATTAAGAAAAAAAAGAATTACAAATTGAAATTTTTAATTACAAAAAATTAAGTTAGAAGATTCTATCTCTACAGTCAACCAAAATCTTGATTTTTCCTTTCAAGACATAAGGGTTTAATATATGTATATGCATCAACGAATCTATATATTTTTAAAGTCAGAGCATCAAAACCTAGAACAGCTCCAATTAACAACTTAAGTCTTGGAAACATCCGGGAAACAGAGAACGCAAAATATAATTAAAATACTGATTATTATTATTATTATTATTATTATTATTATTATTATTAAATCCATAAAAATAAAATACTCAAAACAAAAAAAAAAAAAAAAAAAAAAAAAAACAAAACCATGTGTCACTCAGAGCGAAGACACTATATAGAACCAACTTGGACTTGAATATAATAAGCTCCAGCTGGCTCTAACTGCATATTAATTACCTCGTTTTCATTAAACTTAATAAGTTTTGAGTAAAAATAAAGACAAGATAGGAACAGCCACCCCCGCACGTGTTCCACTCCTTTTATATAGCTACCTTATTAGCTAGCAGTACTTGTGCCATCTTAATTAGTTAGCTTCAGCCTTCTGGGATAGTATATATTTACAATAATGCCATCCTACCATCTTCTCTTCCTCTTGTTTCTCTTCTCGTCGGCCTTCACCTTCACCTTGTCCGGTGCCAAACCACGTCCTGGTAGATACTCTCTGCCGAGTCTCACGTCCACGTCATCAACGATCGAGCTCGCCGCACGCTACGCCAGCGCCGCGTCCTTGTCGGCGTCCAACGCCAGTGCAGCGCTCCAACTCATGCCGGCGCAATGCCTGACCGGCCAGGTCCAGGACTGCGTCGTGCTCGTGGGTCACTCTGCCAGCCAACTGGGCCGGGCCTGTGATATATTGGGCCGGAGCCGTTCCGACCCGGTGTCTAAGCCCGAGCTAGATGATGCTGCCACGTGGGCCAGCGCCGCGCTCACGGATCTCACGACGTGCCTCCAGGCCGTGCGCTCGATGGGCCCGTGCAGTAGCGCACGTGATAAGCTCGTGCGTAGCTTGGACGAGGCCTCTCGCCACACCAGCAACGCTCTTTTCATCATCTCTCGTGTCAAGGGTTGAACGCTATCTTGTTTGTTTAGTTTGCTTATTATCAGCTTATGTGGGAAAACAGATGTTGCTTATAACCTTTTTTTTTTTTTTTTTTTTCTGTGTTTTATAAATTGAAATAAAAACAAAGGTTTAAGCTGAGGTCAAATTTATTACAACTGAAGAGAGTGAGTGATGTGATGACATGAGATCCTTCTATCTATGTATTTATCCCTGGACATAGAAACATAGACATAGTGTTATATGAAATAACGATGGAAATAAGAAGCTGATAAATTAATTCTACAGAGACATTGACTTCAATAATACAAGATTAAAGATTGGCAGGTGAAAGGAGAACAGCAGTTGTATCCAATGAAATAAGAAGGATTTATTTGTAAGGTGCAAAGAGAATGGAGGAGTTGTGGCCTCCAAAACCGAATGAATTCGATAGCGCCACCTTCACGTCCAGTCTCTCCTTCTTCGAGCCCACCAGCACGTTCATATCCTACATTTAGACAAGTTGAAAGAATAGATACTTGTTCTAACAAAGCCATCAAATTTTCTGAGTTTGAAGCAGAGCAAACTATTTAATTAAACAAAAGATTGAGATAAGAGATCCGAGATCTGGTGAGAGAACTTACAATGCATTCTTCTGGATTTTCTAGATTGATGTTCGGATGAACCCACCCTGTTTGTATAGCCTACAAGGAATGATTGATTGATCAGGTTGCTTTCGGAACATCACTATGATAGGAGAGCAAAAGAAAGAAAAAATAGCGGAGGTTGTTATGCACCTTGATTGCAGCAACAGCTTCCACTGCACCAGCAGCGCCAAGAAGATGACCGATCATTGATTTTGTAGAGTTGACACGAAGCTGAAAATATTTTAGGTTAGTTTGATTAGATGCATCATCAAGGGGAAAACAAATAATCATAAACTTATTTGGATACCTCAGGATTCTGGCCGAAGCAACGAATGAGAGCTTGATACTCCTTCAGATCACCAGAAGGAGTTGAAGTTGCATGGGCATTTACATAGTTTACATCCTCTCGGGCTACTCCGGCTTCTGACAGTGCCTTCTCAATGCAAAGAGCAATGCCAGTTCCTGTATTTTCAAAAGCCCATTCCAACAGAATCAACATGAAGTGTGCAAGAAGAGAAAATATACTTGGATAAGAAATATTCGAGACCTTCTGGATGCGGTTCTGTCATGTGGTAAGCATCACAAGTGAAGCTTCCTCCGAGAAATTCAGCATATATATTTGCTCCTCTTTGCTGTAATTGGGAAAAAAATCACAAGCATAACGAAGAAACTTGAGAAATAGAGGGCAACTTTAAATGACTTTTACTATGGTAACTAGTCATTAAAATTTCCTGTTGAACCTTAGCATGTTCTAGTTCTTCTAACAGAAGTACACCAGCTCCCTCTCCCATTACAAATCCATCTCGATCCTGTCAAACAGTAGCTAGCATTTAAATCAAAAGAATGATGCAAAGCCTGTTACAGCATTAAAAACCAATAAATGATGAATAAAACCATGATAATAGTTTTACAATTGGCACGAACATATGCACAAGCACATTGACACAAAAACTTGCAGTCAAACCCACTAACCAACCCATCAAAACCAGAAACAACAAATTATGTAATAATAAAACAGCAAAAAAATAATTAATATGCCACAGTGTTGCTTACAACATCCCAGGGGCGTGAGGCTTTAGTTGGGTCATTGTTTCTCTGTGTAAGTGCTCTGCAGGCAACAAAGCCTCCCAATCCTGCCAGGGATAAGGCTCAGCTAACTATCATAAGCTTTGGATGATGTTCAGAGAATGTCGCAGATCACAGCATGAAGATATTAGGCTTCTATAAGATAAATTGAAAAATATGGTTACCTATTGGTATGATTGCCGCATCAGAGCCACCACAGAGCATCAGATCCTGCAAGATAAAGTGATGACCACAATACCAAAAATCAAAGCAGGCCAATTTTAACTCTAAAATATAGATCTTTGTGAAATCAAAAACAAGCACTAACAGCTTCGCCTCTTATGATATGATTTGCTGCATTCAGAATACAGAAGTTGCTTGTAGCACAAGCAGTGGAAATAGAATAGTTCGGTCCCATCCAACCCTATGAATCGCAAAAATATACACTGATGAGGACCTTACTGAAACTATCTTTGATATGGAACAATACACTAGTCACTAGGTAAAGTAAGCCTACCAGATCCATTGCAAGCATCGCAGAACCCATGTTTGTCGTTGCAAAAGGTACACAAAATGGATTCATCTTTTTATATGATACCCTCAAAGCTTCAATGGCATCATTAAACACCTGTTCAAAAAATCAACTAACAATCACCACGGATAGAGATTGTTAAAACACAACAAATGCCTATGCAAACAAAATCAATACTTAAAACATCAAACTTCATTTGGCTTGTTAAGAACTTCACTGAAAGCCACTTCTGATCCACTATATGAAGATTGAAGACATTGAGTTATCATCTAATACCACATCAGATATATATGATTAAGCGCAAAGGCCAACCTTCATTCCACCCATTGCAGAACCTATTAAAACGCCACATTTCCTCTCGTCAAACTGACTCATGACCTCCTCTGTGACCCCACCATATGCCAGTGCTTTCTTGCCAGCGGTGAGCAAGTAAAGCATAAATTTATCCATCCTCTTAGATAATTTAGGTGCCACCCATCCATCTGTTGAGAAAGATTTAATTTCTCCTGCAATTCTCTGTAAAATGAACTATTATCAGAAATTTCATCAAGCCTCGCAATGCATTTTCATGTAATATGATAAAGTAATTGAAATGTAAAATTTAGGATAATATGAACAAAGATGCAATTTTCGGTGCTTACTGTTGGATAGCTAGTACAATCAAATGTTTCTATCTCACTAATGCCGCTGACACCCTCAAGTAGATTATTGTAGAAGATATCTGGATCCTGGCCGAGAGGGGTTGCAACACCCATCCCTGTCACCACAACCCTTCTCTGTTTTGTGTGAGGTTTCTTCTTTTCAGTAACTTCCTTTATAGGTGTTACAGCTACAGCCATGGCTTTACCTGCGTACACAAAAAAAATTCAACCTTCCTATTAATGTTCATAAGAATGGTGAAAAAGCTGGACTGCTGCATGCTAAAAAAGGTAACGTTTCCTCCGTAAACTTGCTGGCATGCATATCTTGTTATCAAACAAAAATAAATGTTAGATGCGTGACAGAGTCCGATCACTATCATATAGTGATATCATGCAATAAGCATTCTCAGAGCATTGAGTATCAAGGTGGTTCTTGTTAAACTGGACAAAATGCAGAATAACATTCCTTTAGGACTAGAAAGACATCAAACACATGAATGAGTGAACGAATAAATGAATGAATGAAGATAACCACCGAAGTTCTATTTTAAGTAGACCAAAGGTCAAGAGAAGAAAAGGTCAAAATGGCTCCAAATTCCCTTTTAACCCTCCCATTCGTTAAAAACAAGAAAAAATCAATCCATTGCCTAGACGGTCACAATTTCCACAATTGATCATCACTCAGATTTTATTCATCTCTACATTCTAAAATTTATTTGCATCCCTATATCAATCCAGGAAAAAAAAGAATGTGCACCAATAACACGAATTTTCATGAGAAAATATCCACAAATGACGCTACCTTTTCAAAGTACTAGTCCAACATCAACAAAATGTCAGAATAAAAAAAACACACTAAATCACCAGCATCCACGGATCATCTTAAATTCAAAGTACTAAATTAATATTCTCAAATAAAAATGAAAAGAAGACAAATACCAGAAGATGAAGCAGCTCTGCTTCTCCTCCTCCTCCTCCGTGTGTTGTCCGAGTTCCATGTCCCAAAAATAGAGAAGGTACTGTTCCCCAAGAACGCCGACCCATTCCTTGAACTATTATAGAACTCATCACAGGGTTCCAATGAGCTCACCAGACCCTGGATTCCGGACCCATAGAAAGCTGAGATGAACCCAACGGACGACGACTCTCTCGAAGCCTTCAACGCCGCCGCCGCCGCCGCCGCCCTCCTCCGCCTAGCCCACCGCACTCCATTCGTCTTCCCCAACGCCCTCGTCCGATCCTCCCACGCCGCCGACACGCAAGCCGCCACCAACCACGTACACAACGGCGACGCCACGCACGCTCCCGCCATCCCAAATCCAAATCTAAATCACCTCCAAGATCTCGATCGAAAACCTGAAAACACCCCCAAAAATCCCGGAAAAGTCGGAGAAAATTCATAAACCCAATCACAAACTAAAAACCGATTCAAAATAAGGAAAAACAAACAATCAAAGCCACAAATGGGTTACAGATGAAGATCGTTACAGCGAGCTAAATACCGATAGGATCCGGGGAAAGGATTCCAATGCTCACAGCGAGAAGAATCTAGGGTTTATGGAGTGAAGCCCGATCGTGTTCGAGCTTTCTAGGAGGTTCCAAATGGCGAGCCACAGAGAACCATCGCCAAGTGTTCGACAGTGAGCCCCGGAGAGAGCGCAACCTCAGCCTCAGGAGCAGCAAAGCACGCAGAGACACTTAATATATATAATAATTATAAATTAGAGTTACTCTTTTTTGTATACCTTTTTATCTACGCCTCAACAGACCAAATAATACGCCATGTGTGATATTATTAGCTAATTTATTTTTTTATGAAATAAAAATACACAAATGTGGACCGAACTTTATAAATAGTTAGGGGGGGGTTTGTTTGTGAGTAATAAAATGGGTGTGCAAAACTATGTTTGGATGTGAAGCAATGGGAGTGGAGGAGGAATGAGTAAAAATTGAGGAGGTTTTATGGGGAGAATGACATTCATCCACAAAATGAGAGAATCGGTGAAGCAATGTCAGTAATATCTTTGTTTACATTTTTATATGTCAACATTATTTCTAATAATTTTTAATAAAAAAACTTTTTAATTAATAACTACAGTGAAATAATACTAAACTGATAATTGATTCAAATAACAATAAAATAAATAAATACATTTTTATAAATAATAATTAAAGTAAAATATTTTATCAATGATAAATAATTGATAAAGTGGAATATTAATTAAAATATTTAACTAGGATAATGAACATAAGATAATATTTGAAATATTTTATTACTTAAAAATAGTTCTTATTTTATTTTAATATCTTATTTTATATATAATGTTATTTATTCATATAAAAATTATAAAAAATATTTTACCATATTTTCATCTTTTACTTTCTCCATTCCCAAAGAACTACTCTCTTATACCTTACCAACCAAACACATCATTCATTCATAATCCTCCTCCACTCCCCCTCATTTCCATTACCCCTCACTCCTTTCCATTCTCAATCCGGGAATCAAACGGCCCCTTAGTCACTTATTAATCTTCATTTTGATGTAAGTGAGAAAGCCAGAAAATAAATTAAGTGACACTCTCATGAAATAGTGAAAAATTGTGAAAGTGATATAACTTCCATCACTTATGATGTTCATTTCAGTGTAAATGATGTCACTTTCGAAATGTCTTTGGCCGTGGGAGAAATGAGCTTTTCAAGGGGTTCATTTACAAAGCTCACTTCCCCACTCCGGTGAAAAATATTAAAATAAGTTTTAACTAAACCTACTTCAGTTTTTTAAGAGAAAAATAACATTAGAAGTGAAAAAAAAATCAGTCTATTTTTTCTACTTACACCGAAATGAACACTTTTGTTCCCTCATTTTATGTTATGTGAACAATGAGTTCTCTCATAATAAAAACCCTAAAAAAAACCCATATGAATAAACCCAAAACATAGTTAGTTAGTGTTATTAATTATTAATTAAATTTGATAAAAATGGATATTTTCTGAGGTGACAGTGGTTGTGTGGTTGAGTAAGTGGTGCCTGGAGTTTTGGAATGCATATATGACGATGGAGAATCTTGACCAGATTAAAAATACAATATAATAAAACTTTCAAGTTTAATAATATGGAGTATTTTAAGAATCAGTATATATTTCTATGGAGGAAAATAGACTGTTTAAAAAATCCATAAATATGGATGTAATTTCATCTCAGATGTGCTGATTGGCAATTCAATATTATTGTTTTAAATAAAAATGGATTTTCAAATGAATATATTTACTTGGAGAATAGAAGGTTGATGAGAAGATTTTAAATTAATTATTCTATATTTAAAATCATGGTGCAAATAAAGATGAGCTTATGTAAATAATAAATTGCTGAATATTTAATAAGCATTTCTGAATCATATCGGGAGGGTTATGTTATTTATATAAATTATTATCCTGTTTGTAAAAAAAAAATATAATTTTATTATAATACATTAATAAACAAAACTAGATCTAGATTTGCGGTGCTGCACATTTGAAAGCAACCTGTGTGTCTTTCTGAGAAATCTATTTCTTTTCTTTTAAAAAAAAAAACTTAATTAAGTAGCACTAGCAAACATTTTAAACATTTTTAAAGATAACTGCTACTCAGAGTACTTTTTAAAAAAAAAAAAAATTAAATGACTAGCCAACCATAACATTAGTTTATAAAATCTAGACTCAAGAGTCTGCAAGACAAGCCCCAAATCTGAGTTTTAAGGTGTATAATATAATATTATTCACTAATAAGGTCCCTATATATATATATATATATAGTGGTGCAGTTCTTATGGTGACTTAATTGACTTGAGAGAATATTTATTAACTCGGCCCTATATTATATGAAGCGAATGAAGTTTTCTTATATGTATACTTATAATATTTTTGCAACTCTGTAGAGGAGAAAAATGATATCCTTCTGTAAATGATCCAATAAACAATAAATGAATAATATTAGTGTAATATTTGTATAGTACTATAACATTAATATCAACTCAAAAGAATTTATTGAGTCTACCTATTCACCGTTCAAGTAATAATGGAGTTCAATGGTGGGTGCCCTTCAATTTTGTTTTAAGTATGGAACAGTGATTGGTGTGCCAAGGTGGTTTATAAAACAAATAAGACAAGGTTGTGTCCTTGCAAGATGATTCTTAGCAAACTCAAAGTGAAACTCAAAAGAGGAGCATTGAATATTGACGGTGGGGGTTGGATGAGAGATTACATTGGATAAGAAGTGGGGTATGCTTGGCATCACAAATTCAACATTTTACACGGCTCACATTAAATCCCATGTAATAAGCATGGATAGATTGTTAAAAAGAGATAAAAGAGAAGGAGAAGTTCTAAGTTTCTTTTATGAGTTTTAGAAGAGAGTCATGCCCTTTTTTTTTTTTTTGTTTGGTCAAGAAGACCGAAACCCCTAATGGACCCGCTAAATTAAGACAGGGGCATGCACACGCCTCAACTGCGGCCTGTGGGGCTCACGCACATGTGGGCGCTGGGACCACCCACAGTTGGTGCTCACAGCTCTCAAACATGCACCCTCAACCCAAGGATTTGAACTTTCGCCACTTGCGAGGCGTCCTCATGGGGGACCTAAGTGCCAATTGACCCAAAGGCCGTTGACTTATAAGAGAGTGATGCTTTATCAACCAAATCTGCATGACCTGCTTGGAGGTGAAGTTATATTTTTTTTTAAAAAAAAATTAGTTTTTATCTTTTTATGAAAGCAAAGAAATTATAATTTTATTGAAAAAAATAAGTAAAATTATAAATAAAGTAGCAAGCAAACAAAAACAAAAAAAAAACAGCTCCTAATTTCTACCCTCAATAAAAGTTAGATAAAAAAAAATACAAACTAAGAAGCAGTAGATGTTAGTGGTTTTTTTACTAAAGTGAGAAATCAGGGAAACATCAATGGAGAAAAAGATGAAAATCAATTTAAAAAAAAAAAAGAATAAAGGATCTCAAATTTTTATAAACTCTACTGAGAAAAGCTATATATATACAATCAATTATAATAAACTGCTGATGTGGTCACTTATTCATAACTAATGCTAGGTGACCCTTAGTTTCTCATTGGACAAAGACTGAGAATCTTAGAAAATTATGACACATTGAACATAAATGTAATGTTACAAGGATGAGACGCGAGTTCAATCCCCCGAACCGCGCTTCTCCGTTTCAAGAGGGTGAGGACGTTGTAGGCAATCCCCCCACCACGCGTACGCTCCTGAGAGTTGCCGTTTGTCGCCCTATCTAAAAAAAAAAATAAGGATGTGTAGTATGGGCTCAAATGCTGAACAATATGTTACAACATAACATAATATGATGATATGCATTCAATTATGGTACAAATAGAATTCACAAAGAAAAGAGGAAAATTGATTGTTTAGTGAACTTGTTGGAAGTTCTGGTGAGAAGTAATAAGGAATTGTTGACTTCAAGTTGCTGCAGATAAATTATTGAGCAAGCCACAAAAACAATTAAATTTGAAGATTGCAAAGAGTATATTTTTTTTTTATTAAGATGAGCGAAATTTTTAATGAGTCCGTTAAACTAAAATAAAAGTGTGCGCACACCTTAACTGCGGTCTATGGGGCCTGCGCACATGTAGGCGCTGGGACCACTCACAATTTTTGTTTACAGTTTTCAAACGTACACCCTCACTCTGTGGATTCGAATTCTCGTCACTTGCGAAATGTTCTCACGGATGGCCCAAATGCCAATTGATCCAAAGACCGTTGACTATAAAACATCTATTTTAACCGGTGATGGGTGATAGTATATTGATGCTTTTACTTGATCGTGAAAATTTTCAAACATGCCTATTGTGAAGATCTTGCAAAAATGCTCGATCTTTGGCATAAAGCTGAGAGAACATCTGTGGGCTCTAATGAAATGATTCAAAATGGGCAAGAGATTCATTTTCATACTTGCAGGCCATAGTTGTCTCATACTCATCAAAGAAGTGTTTTAATTAATGAAGCCTTTGATTCTACATGCCCTAAGAAGGAATGAAGAGGAATGAAGACTCACACCACGCTGGGTGAAAGACATCTCCACTCAAAATGTGTCTTTCAGAAAAGTGGTTCCACTAATGATGCTTGTACCCATAACATCCGAAACCATTCATTACCTTGAAGGCTGCATTTCCATATAATTTCTTTCCGATTTCCTTCAAAATCATCAACCCTCAAAAGAGTCAAACACTAAAAGACTATTTAGTTCACGATAATAAAATATTATCGCGTAATAAGATTACCTCGGTAATAAAAATAAGAATGTTATATGACGGGGAATATTGTAATAATTTGATATTATTATGTTTGATTGGGAACTCATATTAACGAAAATAGTTCATTACCACATTTGGTTGGTTATGGTAATTAATTTGGTAAAATATGAAAATTTTCAAAATACCTTTAACTCTACTCATCCAAATCACACAAGCATATATATATATAACAAAAACCCTTATGATATATTTAAAAAAAATAATTCAAATTTGTTTCATATCACCTCCTTGCGTTCTTTTAAAATTATTATTAAAAAAAATATATATTTGACCTAAAAAATATCACATTATCATTATCTTGGTGGTAATCCAAGATACCCACTTATTTTGGTGGTAATGTGATTACTAAATTCTTTGGTAATATTTTAAGGATAGTAATCTCATATTACCATCAACATTACTATTGGCCCTAATCTAAATATGGTAATGTTTTCACATTACCACCATGTAACACATGGTAATGTTCTCACATAACCGCGAACCAAAAAGCCTTTAAGAGAAACATCTTGACAAGTACTGTTCTAATAGCCCAAATAGAAACTTCTTCCTAACCAGCCCAGCCCAGCCCATCACTTTTGATAAAACATATATATATATATATATAGATGGGGAGAAGGTACTGGAGCCCTATGAAGGAGACCTATCTCAATTGGTATTTTATTTCTAAATTAAAACCTGGTTAAGCAACTTAAGTTTCTACCACGTCGATTGACCACATTAATCAATTTTGATGATATATGTGCATATGTTAGGGGTCAGCTCAAGAAAAACATGTTTCTTTTATTCCTCTTTTAACATTGGATAATTTCCCATATGCATGTAGACCACCAGGATTACAAAATTAAAAATAAAAAATATGATCACATATAGAAAAAGTAAGAAAATAATTATCCATAAAAATATATTATAGGATATAGACTCCAAATTTTAGCTGAATATTAAAATTTTAATTTAATTTTATTTCAGTCCTCTCTTATGTATGAGAAATGCTATTTCGGACGAATTACTCGTCCGAAATACTGGTCCGAATGACGTGGATATTCCACGTCATTCAATTTTAAAAGACTCAAATAATCCCTTTCAACATTTCTAACCCTAAATCCCAGGAGAGAAGGAGTCGGGGCTGCGTTTCAACCGGCACCGGACCGACGCCATTCGGACAGAGCTGGATCGTCGGAGGAGTCGAAGGGTTTCGATCTATTTCGTCTAGATCCGGATGCGAGTATCGCGTTGGATTTCCAAGCCCTGTAATTGAGCTGAAGAGACGCCGGAGTTTGAGGACTTCTTCGAGGGCTTCTCGGGTGTATGGAAGCTTTGGTTTTTGGTTGCGGGGAGCTTACCATCCAATAAGTGTAAAGGCCTAAAGTTGAGAAGAAGTCTGAGCGACAATGATTCTCGAGCAACCAGAAGTCGCTTTGCGCATTCCCATGAAAGGGCACATACAACTGGTACTAGGTCTCTTAGCCCTCAAAAATTGATTGGTGACAAAGTTAGGCATGTTTATTTGCCATGATTATTTATAAGGAGAAATTTAGGAACACAGTCTTCTTTGTTTAGCAGCTTAATTAAGTTATCACCCAGGTGTCTGATAATCTGTGTCCATGTCTGCTCATGCTTCCTAGTCATTCTAATTTTTATGTAATCACCAATTTTCCTTTATTTGTAATTAGCTGAGACTTGTCAACTCTCTGAAACCTTCACTTTGTTGCCACACTAATTGCTTTTTTTGTTAATTTGTTTCTTAGAATGCCAATAGGCTACTCTTTGTTCACTGAATATTCCTCTATTCTTGATCTCCCACATGAATACTAATTCTGAAATCTTGTATGAGTTGTTTGATGTCTTAGCCTCTTAAATTTTTTTATTTATGTAAAGTTCACGCTGGTTTTGGCATCCCTGCAACTGAGTGAATAGGTATTACATAACAATGATGGAATAATGTCTTTTCGACGGTTCCTGTAATTGGATGCTTATCCATTTGTTATGCTTAATCCAAAGTCCAAACACCCCACTACTTTTGAAACATTATCAACTGAATGGGTATAAATCAGTAAATTGTTCTTTTATTTTTATACCTCACATACGCAGTGCCGTTCACCTGCATTTAATATGCAACACTCTCTTATGTATGCTTGAAATGATATAGATTCAGTGAAAAGCACTGTATCTTTTCACTTTCAATTGGTTTTACATGACCTGTTGTTTAATTTATTATGTTGCTTATGTTTCCTTTTACTAGTTTCATGCTTCCATCATTTAGTGAAGTCACAGAGCTCTCTTTCCTTAACTTTGTTCTGCCTTCTCATTTATAAAGAAGTATTTTGTTGCATTTTATGTGAAGTATGATGTCGGTTGGATCTTTTAATGTTATTTGGTCTAATGAACTTAGTATTTCCATGTTTGTTATTTTTTTAATGTATTGTTTGTATACTATTTGTTATAATATAATTTAATAAATGTATTGTTTAATTTGAAACATTTTTTGTTTGATGATACTTTCAATGTTAATTTTTTTTATTGTTATTAATTTAAATATCTTTCACTTTTTACGACATTTAATGCCTTAATTAATAGAGTTTTTTTTTTTAATTGTTACTTGCTTATTATAGATCCAAACATTATGGTAGACTTGGAACTTTAGTCTGAACAAGTGAACAATGGGAAAGACGTTGGATCTTCTGATATAGAAATAATGAGTAAAGAGAAAGAGAAAATGGTAGAGTTTGAGAAGCCACTACTTGAGAAAGTTATTCCGAAGCCAGGAATGGTGTTTAATTCTGAAGAAGAAGTTTATAGTTTTTATATTGAATATGCTCGACAAGAAGGTTTTGGTATTGCTAAAAAAAGTACAAAAGTAGGAGATAATGGAAAGGTAAAATATTATGCACTCGCATGTGTAAGAGGTGGTAAAAGAATATCTACTGCAAAAAATGCTTTCAACCCAAGATTATCTACTAAGACAAAGTGTGAAGCGAAAATAAATATTATTGTTGGTAACGATGGGTGTTTTACCATATCTGGTGTCAATTTGGAGCATAATCATGCACTCAGTCCACATAAGGCTCGTTTCCAAAGGTGTAATAAAAAATTGGATGCATATGTCAAAAAAAGGCTTGAATTAAATGACCAAGCAGGTATAGGGTTGAGTAAAAACTTTCATTCCTTGGCCGTTGAAAGTGGTGGATATGAAAATTTAACCTACACTGAAAAAGATTGTCGGAATTATATTGCAAAAGCAAGGCAATTCAGGCTTGGAAATGGAGATGCGGAGGCACTTGGCAATTATTTCTCACGGATGCAACAAAGAAATTCTAATTTTTTTCATTTGGTTGATATGGATGAAGAAGGTCGATTACGAAATGTATTTTGGGCAGACGCAAGGTCTATAGCAGCATATGAAGCTTTTGGTGATGTTGTATCTTTTGACACAACATATTTAACAAATAAATATGACATGCCATTTGCTCCTTTTGTTGGAGTAAATCATCACGGGCAAACAATATTATTTGGATGTGGGTTATTATCGAAGGAAGATACACAAACCTATATTTGGTTATTTAAAACTTGGTTGGAATGCATGTCGGGTAACGCTCCAAAGGCGATAATTACAGATCAATGTATGGCTATTCAAGGTGCAATCAGAACAGTTTTTCCAAATTCTCATCACCGCCTATGTCTTTGGCATATTATGAAGAAGATCCCCGAGAAGCTTGGAGGTTTATCCCAGTACAAAGCAATAAAGAAGATTTTGAAGAGTATTGTTTATGAGGCAGTAGACATTCAAGAATTTGAAAACATTTGGTTAAAAATGATAGAAGATTACAACATCGGGAAAAATGAATGGCTGAATTTTTTATATATAAATCGTCATCGTTGGGCTCCTGTATATGTTAAAGGGGTTTTTTGGCTGGAATGTCTACTACCCAAAGGAGTGAAAGCATAAATGCTTTCTTTGATGGTTATGTTGGTCCAACAACATCCTTAAAGCAATTTGTGGAGCAAGTATGACAATGCATTGAAAAGTAAGATTGAGAAAGAAAACAAGGCTGACTTTGCTACTTTTAACTCAAGCTTTCCGATCTTCGACTGATTGTGGCTTTGAGAAGCAACTACAAGATGCCTATACCAATGAAGTTTTTAAGCTATTCCAAGATGAGTTGAGAGGAATGCTATATTGCAATCCGACTTTGGTCAAATCGAAGGGGCTATAAATATATTTCAGGTGACAGACATTTTAAAAGGAAAAGATGGAAGAGTGAGACGACAAGTGTGTTTCACTATTTACCAAAATGACCTTGAATTTGATATTAAATGCACATGTCGTTTATTTGAGTTTAAAGGAATTATTTGTAGACATATATGCAAAGTTTTTATTGAAAGGAATGTCAAAGAGGTTCCATCTCAATATATTTTACCCCATTTGGAGAAAGGATATTAAACGTCGACATACTTATGTGAAGAACTGTTATGAAGATACACAAATCAGTGACCAAAAAGTTCGATATAATAAATTATGCTCTCATTTTTCCAAAGCCGCTGAAATTGGAGTAGAATCCATTGAAAAATATAACTTATTGATGAAGTGTGTCGATGAAGTAATAGAGAAGCTCATGGATAATGCAAATTATTCTGGGAGTCACTCGAATCAAATTATGCCACCAATGTGGTTAGAAAAGGATAACGAGCACCACCAAGCAACATCTTCAAAGTTCCTAACTCCTTTAAAAGTGCGTGGTAAAGGCCGGCCATCAACCAAGAGGAAGAAGTCAAAAGTTGAAGAGATGATAATTAGAACTAATAAAAAGGTACGTATACTTTAGATAATTTTTCTTAGTGTTCTAATCTTATTTTGGTCTGAAATTAATTTTTTTTTTTAGAAAACTCAAGCGAGGGGGACTGCACAAATGCAAAATGATGCACATGTCCAAATTCACACTCAAGAAAGTGCAGTATGGTTCTATTCTTCTATACCTATATTTATTATAGTATCACTTAAGATGTTGTAATAAATTGTATAACAATTTTTCTTATTAGGTGGCATCCAACTTGTTCTCAAATATGTTGAACGTGGATGCCTTTGACTTCAATTGCCAAAATGTTGCCATTGATATTTCATCCCAGGTATTTAAAAAATATGACATACGTACATTTTTTAGAGCATGGCCTAACACCACCATGAACATATTTTTGTTTGCACAATGCTGAACACATGTGTTTTTTTAATTGAAATGTATGTGACAGGGTCAATCATCAAATTATTCAACACTTGTTCATGGTGCAGAGATGCTTGCAAATGAAATTGGAACATCTACTTCATTAGGTCATGAATCAAATTCAACTTCTTGGAATAACAATTATCCATTTTAATTCAGGTGTTATATCGAATGACCTTGAATTTGATCTCTATTGACAAAAAAGAAGATGGATTTCCTTATGAAGTCATGAGCTGCTGAAATTCTTTTCTATTGTTCATGGGATTTTTTTGTTAATCATGCACGGTTGATTTAGTTTTGTAGGGAAACATTGAAAGTGCATGAGGTTGCCCCTTACGAGCGTCCAACATTAAGCAAGGCTTATCTTTTTCCCCAGGGTAAGTGATGCAATTGTATGACATAACCTTGTATGCCTTTATACATTCACACACTTACTGCCACTTTAACATTATTTGGATGAGAAAGAGTGCTTACTGCGATTCGATGTCTTTGTATGTTTGTTGTAGGAGAAATTGTTATTTATGCCTATAAAATTTTTTTTTGATTAACCATCATGATAATAATGTTTTTTAGTGATCAAAAAATGAAAATGATTTTGCTATATCATCTTCATCAACCAAATTCATTATAACAATAGTTTACAGAGATTAATCATCATGCTCTTCAATATGTCATTAGTTTTCGGATATTAAATCTGAGATTAATTTCTCTTCTCATTTCCTAACATACATGGTACGTTGCAGGTTATAAATTTATTTGACTTTGGTGTTGAAGGAGCTAATGCCAATAATATTTTTTATTCGAGGGAGATTGATGATGTTGATAAACTTGTATCAGCTATTCAGGCAAAGAAGTATGGGAAGGCAAGTGGTTGATACTATGATGATGTGTTTTTGTTTAGCATACATTATATAAATTATTGTGATCATGATAATAGGGAGTAGGGAGAAAAAGGTTTTAATGGTTCGGTCGGGTCTTGGACTAGACTGGTAATGCCCGAGTTTGTGGAAGTTGTTGTTCTTCTTTTTGAATTTGCATTCGGGATTTTGGGTTTTTTTTTCTTTAGTAATGCCCAGGAATTTGCATTCAAGTTTGTGACCTGATTTCTTATCAACAAATTGGATATAAAATCTGCAAATTTGTTTTCATTCAAAATTTCAAAACTGTTCTATTGGACAAATCCTTGATACGAATACAATAGCAAAATGTAAAACAACAAAACAACAAATGTTGCAAAGAATGCAATGCCAATTTCGAGAGAACACATCATTGCCAACCTTCAGGTCTCGTGATAATGTTCTTCTCACCCTCTCGTGATAAAAAAACAAAACCATAAGTACGGGTTAAGGTAGAGGACAATTGCATATACCTTGAAAGCTATTCAAAGTAAATTAAGTGTATTCAAGCTTCGTGATAAGCCAATGAGTTTAATTATTCGGACATAAAATGGTTCTTTACCGCATAGCGCTTGAGAATTTGATCGGAGTGATGAGGCCGAATAAATATGACCTCGGAACCATGTCCAAAAAAAAGCTGGAATAAAGGTCTTTGATGAAATCTGCAGGCATAAAAGAACCATAGCCCATAGCAAATTTTGGTAAATGATTAAACTAGAGAGCTACAAAAGTCCAAGCTTCACTCTCATAATGTACAATCTTGCTACACATTCTGTCAAATACAAAAATAGATTTTAAAAATAAATAGAATCTGATAAGAAACACTAAAACAACATAGGAAGCTTAGAGTTTTGTACCACTGGGGTCAAAAAGCAATCTACAACATTTACTTTGCCTGTGTGAAAAATTTTAAAAGCAAATGAAAGCAGATGCATTCACAAAATTTTCTTCTCATATCCTCTATTTACTTCTACACCAAATGAAAATAAGTAAGAGAGAAAATAAATGTTCAAAACTCATTTTTTCACATAAATACATAAATGCAAAAAATGAAGAAAACTTCTCAAAAAGGCAATAAAATCCCACAATATATATCATACACAAAGAAATTACAAAAGCATACCTAGGAGGTCTGATCACAAAATTGATGAACTGATCTATCATTTTTCCTTCTTGCACTCCTTAGAAGCAACACAAAGAAAGTTATTATTGGTTGCTTCACTTAATTTAGACTAATAAGAAGTTAGGAGGAAGTATAGCTTTCAAACATGTAATGCCTGCAAGCATTTATGAGACACAAACAACACTCACTGGTGACCTATACACAAAATACTTCTTTATAAATGAGAAGGCAGAACAAAGTTAAGGAAAGAGAGCTCTGTGACTTCACTAAATGATGGGAGCATGAAACTAGTAAAAGGAAACATAAGCAACAGAATAAATTAAACAACAGGTTATGTAAAACCAATTGAAAGTGAAAAGATACAGTGCTTTTCACTGAATCTATATCATTTCAAGCATACATAGGAGAGTGCTGCATATTAAATGCAGGTGAACAGCACTGCGTATGTGAGGTATAAAAATAAAAGAACAATTTACTGATTTATACCCATTCAGTTGATAATGTTTCAAAAGTAGTGGGGTGTTTGGACTTTGGATTAAGCATAACAAATGGATAAGCATCCAATTACAGGAACTGTCAGAAAGACATTATTCCATCATTGTTATGTAATACCTATTCACTCAGTTGCAGGGATGCCAAAACCAGCGTGAACTTACATAAATAAAAAAATTTAAGAGGCTAAGACATCAGAATGCGCAAAGCGACTTCTGGTTGCTCGAGAATCATTGTCGCTCAGACTTCTTCTCAACTTTAGGCCTTTACACTTATTGGATGGTAAGCTCCCCGCAACCAAAAACCAAAGCTTCCATACACCCGAGAAGCCCTCGAAGAAGTCCTCAAACTCCGGCGTCTCTTCAGCTCAATTACAGGGCTTGGAAATCCAACGCGATACTCGCATCCGGATCTAGACGAAATAGATCGAAACCCTTCGACTCCTCCGACGATCCAGCTCTGTCCGAATGGCGTCGGTCCGGTGCCGGTTGAAACGCAGCCCCGACTCCTTCTCCCCTGGGATTTAGGGTTAGAAATGTTGAAATACTGTAGTTTGCCTTTTTTTTTTTTTTTTTCTTTTTTAGAAAGAATTTTCCAGCCAACTTCTCTCTTGCGGAGAGAGCCAGAGAGGGTGGTTAGGTTTGGTGGGCTGTCTCAGTCTACAAAAATTCTTTTCTTATAAATAGCACATGGAATAATTGAGAGATGGAAAAGAAAACATAAAAAGAAAAGAATAATTAGAGAATTATTGGTGCATAAAGTCAAGCACTATAATCTGGAAAAGGAACCTGTTAAAAATACTCTTTCTTTTCTTTGATTCTCTTTTTTTCAATATAAGCAAACATGTTACTTGCTTCTAAGAAAGAATGCTCTGCTTTTCCAACACTATGTTACTCTCAACATATCATCACATAAACAATATGAAGTCTAACAAAAGAATCCATATATGATTATACAAAACACTTGTTTTATTGCTAGTTGCTAACATATATTTCTATTGGCATCATTGAAATTATTACAATATACATGTATAATTGCTAAAAAAAAATGAGGGATGAGATGGCTCAAGGCTACTAACTACTCAACAAATATATATGTATATACATTTTACATAAGAAAAATACCGCGAGGAAGTCGTCTTTGATCTTAAAAGTTATGTAAAATTTTCATGTCCTGGTTTATCAGAAATACTCTTTGTGGAAATGGAATCTAGTGGAGGTCTTATGGCTTGATTCATGTGATAATCTTTTAAGCTCCCTTGCTAAAACTGGATTGCCACAGTAGAATACACCTTCATGATAAGAGAAAACTTTTGTCAGAAAAATAAAAGTCCAATGTGAACATTGAAGAAAGTACTGAGAAAAAAGCTGATATGCTATTTGGTGGAGAGTTAATTGGGTGATTTTGGTTACAACAGAAGAGGACCAAAAGTCATCATCATAGGAATTCAATTGGACTTATTTTCATGAACTTTCTGGAAAGGAATTCAAAGGTTTGGTGTAGTTTCTCTACCTACTGTGGCACCTGGGTGCCTGGAGGATATTCTTGCAAACACTTCATTCCAGTTTGGCCTTGCAAAATGTGTTCTTACCTGTCATTTGATAAACCCCAATATATTATCAATTTAGAAAGCAGAAGAATGGTTCAACTTAAAACAGAACAAGTTATGCATTGCTTAGTCAAGAAGTTAATGCTTTTGATAATTGTGATTAGTTGAGTTTTTAAAAAAAAAGAAAAAAGAACAAGAAATACCCTAGTGCCGGAGACGATGTCAACACCATGCTTGGCATGATTGATAGCTTGAACCATGGCAAGAAGAGTCGTCCTTGCATCTCCTTCTTCATAAACACTTGTTAAATAATTATGCATCTCAATGACACCCTGTGTGGTTTTTTTTTTTTTTGTCAAAGATGTGCATGTCAAACTAACAATATTGAGTTCTAATCTTTTGCAACTTAGTGGAAGGTCACTCACCTTTTTATCCATTCCAGCTACTTCATCCATTACTCCTTTGAACCACTCAAATGATCCTGCTTCCCTGGTGACCCAATAGAAATGAGCGCTAGTTGTTCTTGGTGATCTTTTTTTACTACTGCTGGCTGTGGAGGCATTGAAGCTATTGTTACTGTCATCTGATGTGCTAGTCTCTGTTGTTGAGTCCTGGTAAAACCACATGAACACACATCTAATGTTTATAAGATAAGGTGGCCAAAATATAAGCAAATAAGCAAATATATGAATGTATAATACCATTAGTTCCTCTGCTGTTTTTATGTTGTTGAGGAGGTCTCTGAGAATACTAATGAAAGGCGTTGCTCCAATTCCTAGACCGACTAGGAGAAGCACATCATAATTCCGGTAGTCTTGCGCTGATGCACCGTAGGGGCCATCGACAAGCAATCTCGGTAAGCTGATTGAAAGATTTGAACGGGTTATATGCTTTTTAATATGTTCCCAATAAGCATGTTACGAAGAAAGCTTTCTCACCTTTGTTTCTCTGCAAGGAATTGATTCAGTTTGGCTCTTCCTGTAAATGAAGGAGATTGATGGTGCTCCATGAATATGTGTTTCAGTTCTTGAGTCCAGTCCCCTGTTGTGCGAATGTGGACACTAAGATGATCATCTCCTGGAGCACTAGTGATGGAGAAAGGGTGCCTGGTTGAATTTTAAGATTAAAGGTGAATAAATAACTATATATATATATATATATATATATATATATATATATATATATATATAAGGCCTCATTCATTCTTGAGGATCTCAAACAACAAAAGCAATATTTTTAGAGGAATACCATTCAAATGATGATATTGTTGGGCACTGCAAGAAAAGATATTGTCCACTTCTGTATCGAAATCCATGAGGCTTCGACATGATTATAGTCAGGACACTCCCTGGCAGTAATGAAACCTGAACAACAAAAGATGAAGCATATTTACTAAACCAGTAATACTCCAAAAAAAAAAAAAGAAACAAATTAGAGTTACTAACTGCGAGTGAGGTTTCAAAATTTTCTAAATTTAACTTTGACGGCAGTAAATAGTAAATACCTTCAAGATTTTAACAGAGTACGCTTTGGAACGAAAAGTTCGCAGTGTCCTCTCCGCAGTATAAAGCAACAGTGGAACTGATATATACATCCATGTCTGAAAAGCAAAAACATCTCATCCTTGTTAGACCAAGTAATGTAAAATTAAGCAACATATACAAATGGGCAATTATATTCTACATCTAATATTAGTAAAAATTTATATATAATAACATTATTTACACACCTATGCCTAAACTTAATGAAGCTGTCTTAATAATATTAACAAGAAATTAATCCAACGTTCCATGGGTTGGTATCTCAAATTAATAGCTAGCGTGACTCCATGTCTAACCCCAAGTCAGACATTGTGTGGTTCACTACAAATTTCATTAAAATAACTATTGATTTACCAAATAAATTATAGGTACCAACTATATAATTATCAAATTAGCAGCTATTAAAAAAATATTAAACAATATTAATAATATCTAAAAATAAAAATTACCGTTCTCTGATACCATCTATGAACAAGGAACATGAAGTAGCCATGGATGATGAGCAACACGTAGACGACAGCGAGGAGGTGATGTGAATACCAAAAGGCGTTGAACCCGGTGAGCTTATTCAAAGGGTACGGTAACCGCGCTCCATTTCTCCGGAACCGACGCGTAGCGAGAGTGAAAGAGATGGCCATGAGAACCACCATGGCGATTCCCGTCACCCCCTCGACTCCCAAGAGAAGGCCCTTGAACGAGGGCTTCTCCGACCCGAAGTCACGTGACACGATCGCGTACTGCTCGGGCGTCGAACGGATCACGCGCGGGAAATCGCACGATAGATGGTTGCCAGCGTGGACGAGAATCCCGATCACGATGCCCATCGCGATCATCTACACCGTTAAAAGAAAACAAGGAAACAAAGACGTTCACTTTTCCCATGCATGGACGCTTTTGAGTGAAAAAACAAATGGAGTTATGACCTTGTGGAAATTGATGTTATCGTCGAAGGGGACAAAAAGGCGGGCTCTGGTGGACCGGAGCCACGTCAGCGTATTCCGGCAAACGGGCAGGAGAACCAGAGCCATGTTGAGTTTCAGTGTCTCGGCGGCGCCTTTGGCGGCCGGGAGACAGTAACCCATGACCTCGAAGGCGGCTCGGCGCCGGTACTGGACGAACTTCCAGGAGAACAAGCCAGCCATCGCCGCCACCCAAGCAGCTATCACCCACCCTCGCCGCCACCCAATTTGCGCCGCCAGCCGGGCCTGGATGGCCGCCTTCCGTAGCGGCGCTAGCCAGCTTCTGGCCGGGCGAGGCGGGCCCAGGCCTTGGCTCCAGCCTGCGGCGCCGCCGCTCGCCGTGCTCAGCGGACGGCTGTAGCTCATGTAGCTGTCGCGCTGTAGTAAGAGCCCTTCCAGCTGCCACAACTAATCGGAAGAATGGCAGAGAGCGTAATTTCAGCGTTTTCGGATGGCGTTTGTGGAGGTATTAATGATTAGAGTGACGTCACGTCAAAGTTACCTCGATGTAACCGAAATTCTCGGGATCGAGCTCCTCCATGATAAGCGTGGCGTATTCGGCCGCCTGTTCCTTGAGCTTCGACAGCTTGTTGGCTGACGCGCTGAGGACTATCAACTGCGTTGAAACTTACAACAATCACCCTCATATTTTTGACATAATTACAGAACTAGCACTGGTTCGTTAGCAGCTCACCTCTTCTAATTCCTCCCTCGTTATTCTACCATCCTCGTTCGTGTCCGCCCTGATTAATGAAAAAAAAAAAAAAATTTAACGAATATTAAAGAAAAAGAAAGAAATGAGATACATATATGGAGAAAATAAGAAAAATGAAAAATACATGTCGAAAAATATCTGTAGACGGGCGTCGAAGCTTTGATCGGAGATCTGGAGCCAAAATTCATAGAGCTCTTCTTTTGATATTCTTTCAAGAGTTTGATGCCTTCTCCTTGTCAGCGCGTCGAAGATCCCCGTTGCGAACTCCTTCGAATCCCCCATTCCTTGATACGCAAATGCAACCCTTCACTTCATTAGAGAGAGAGAGAGAGAGAACAAGAGAGAGAGAGAGAAGCTCTAGAGATATATACCAATGCATTCGCCGAAGTCATCGCGAGGGAGAAGACCATCGCGGGAGAGCTTGTTGAAGCGCTCCTCGACGCGGCGCCAGAGCTCGTTGGGATCACCGCAGCTGCCGCTGGTGGTGTGGCTGATGAATTTCAGTCCCTTCAGTGCACGCTGTGCGCCAGAACGGGTACGGGCCAAGCGGGCCTGGGCACGCCTGGCGTCCCGCGCTGCGGCGATGGCGGAGAAGTCATTGGCGGAGAACGAGGCGGAGGAGGGGCGAGGGGATGGGGATCGCAGCCAAGAGAACTTGCGGCGGATCCTTGATGTAGTAGAGGAGCTCCGGCTTAGGGTGGGGGTGGCGTCAGGAGGGACGGTGGCCACGCTTCGAAGCACCATGGAGTCGTGGTCCACTTCCAGCATAACCTCAACGAGATCGGAGCCATCGGAGGAGAGGAATACAGGGGCAATGCCCTCGTCACCGGATTCGTCGTCATTGGCGAGGATGTCGATGATTCGGCGGTGGCCAACGGAACGCCGGGAGCTACTCCCCATCGACGGCGTTCTCATTTCTCTCTCTCTCCGAGATTGTACTCTTCTCTCTAATCTCTCTCTCTCTCTCTCTCTCTCTCTCTCTCTCTCTCTCTCTCCGTTTTGAAATCTATTTTGTGTTCTTAAATTTGAAACCAGGGCACGAATTCAACGCTTTGGTGAATCATTTGGTGGGATTTGTTGGAGTGAAACCACGGTAATTTTAAATCTCTCGAAATTTTGAAAACTTTTAAAAAAAATACGATCGCCGTCGGATTTTATATCAATGGTAGATGTAGGGGCAAACGAGATTGCTGACTGGATAATGGCGGGAATATACCTACAACAGAAGGTCAACTGCTGGTTGGCGGGTGGAGAGGGCGGCGGGTGATGACTGGGGATAACCAGTATTTTTTTTTTCCCATAAATATTGCATCATTTAATTACTTTAAAAATGGAAATAGTTGCAATATTTATAATACTCACAATATATTTATTATAAATTTGTGAATTATAATTTGTGGACGTAGTGGTGAGCATGTAGAAATTGCACGTTTGAGATTCCAAGTATACTACTTGATTTTAGACGGAAGGTGGGATGTGGGATCACCAACTTCATGAGCCATCTCTCTTTCGTTAGTTAAGTCACACCATTTCTTAGTCTCAAAATCTTTAAAAATATTTAATATAATGGCACTTCATGCACCCAACGAGTCTCTTGTTAATAGAGATGACTTCATGATGAATTGACCAAAAAAATAATACTGGTAATGAGTCAGATTTTAGAGAAAAGAAAATAATCTAGAAGACTGTACTTGGGTTGTAACAAGCCGCACAAGGGTTAGAATATAAAACTTCAGTAGTACATGTACCATGTCATATGTGCGTACTACTTAATTTGCACGCCAAGATAACTAGAGCTTCGTTCAAACTATAGTCCATGCAAACACTAGATTAGATGAGATAGCTCACCCAATTAGATGAGTGTCTTTTCCTATTTACAGAGCAAACTTTGCACAGGATGTAACACAAGACAAGCATCAAGGTTTAGAACTTGCAACAAATTGTAGTACAAGTACCACTAAGTACTCTTTTTGTTTTTTTTCATACTGATCTGATAATCTTCCTGCACGGTACTTAGTCTGAACACCAAGCTTCGTATACGCGATGCAAAGATTAGCTAAGACGAGATAGATTATCCAATTATATGAGATTGTTCACATAACAAACTTAGAGAGCATGATAACACAAAGAAAGAATCACAATCTAATTCAGAAGAACTACTACAAAATGATACAATTTTGGATTTTCAGTTAGTTGAGTGGGCGCTAGGTTCAGGGAAGTAGACAGGGCGGTGGGGTTTTGTTTTCCAGGAATGATAACAAGTTGAAGGACAGTAGTAAATTGATTCAATAACAAGAGAACTTAAACTAAAGTCCATGCAATACATCATCTAATGAAAGCTACAGCCCACTGAGTTTTGTTTGTCATTCTCTAGAAGATGGAAACTTTGAGGCAGGGAAGTAAAAGCTAAAGAGAAGGGCTTCAATTTATTGAATGAAACCCAACAACTTCCATCTTGACATTTGGTGTGGTCTTCTGTTTCATTGGTGCATAATATATTGGTTGCATAGAGTCTTCTTTAACTGAATAAACCTGTTGTTTAACAATAAATTAAGAAAAAAATCTACTTTAAAATTTCATAATCAAGGGTGGAGTAGTATATCATCAAAAATAGACATACGAACTAACAAAAAGAGATAGGTGACTTAATGAATTCAAGAAGTAATACACAAATACAATGAAGCCTGGATATTAAAAACAAGTTTGGAGATGTCATAGATTCAGAAGAAACGTGGATAAGAGAGACACCTTAATGATATTATTATTGTTAAAGAAGCATAGTATGTAAACTCAAATATCTTGGCATGTGTTTCATAACTATCTGATTGATCAGAAACTGTCATCTTTTAACCTCAACCCAAGATATTGGGTGAAGATGCAGCTCAATTGGTATGGAAATTTGTAAATGGGTGTGAACACAGAGTTGGAGTACAACACACTTATGCATATCCATAAATAAGCTATAGGAATAAATGAGACAAACAAAAAAGACAAGACAAGAGGATGGATTAAGTTTTAAACCTTCCATATAAACTCCATACATTAACCATAGCTCCCAAAGAAGAGAAAAGGAATTTCTTGCATTCATACAAACTGGAATGACTAAGGATGGTACAGTCAAAACATTTCTCCCTCATGTTAAACATACTGATAGTCACAAGAAAAAAGTAAGGCATAGAGTACAACAGAATATTAAATATTTGGATTTTATTTTAAACTGCATTAAAAAGAGGAAAAAATCATCAGGTTAACAGGAAATATTCCACCATTGTACCAAACTAATTACGACACCAACCTCCCTTGACCAAGTGATTAGGAAATTTGAGCTGAAATCAGTCTTACATGAAAGGAGACAGGAAATAAAGTTGGCATTGGATCTGTTTCTTAAAATCTAAACTTTGTTAAGGACAATCTCAATACCTACAGGAAGCCATGCACTGAAAGTTCACCACAAGGGTGGTTCTCACTGTTGTAAATGCTTTTTACAAGTACCAAATGGAAAGCATCAATAGGACAAATTACAAAAAAAAATTACAAAAAAGTATGGTAGTGACATTTACCTATATCATGAAGAGGACCTCTGATATGCATGGAATAGACAGTCAAGTCGGCAAAAATCACACAGTTTCGTCAAAAAAAGGTTCTAGTATTGACAAATTCTTAGTGACTCAGCAATTCACTGGAAGAAAGAACAGCAGACATCTTTGCTTATGTCGGTGCTTCTGCCTCATTTTGGTAATTGCCAATCAACCAAGAACGTAAAATGAAATCCGTTTTTCAATTTTACGATGTGTGAGAGTGCCTCTAACATAGTAAACTTGTATAATTAACCTTCCCATTCCACTTCTTGTAAATTTTTTGATGATTCCATCATATATGATTGAGTTGCGAAAACTTCTGTATAGGTATCCTACATCTGAACTGAATTCTTCCGCGTTAAAGATCCCGGAATTGATCTTATTTTAAGAATTTTAAGGATGCTTAAAATATTAAAGTGAGCCCAAACAAGGATCCTAATATACTAAAATTTTGGAATTTTTAATAAAACACAGTATTTCCCTCTTCACCATGTTTGCTTAGTTTGATAGAGAAATTAGAAAGAAGCATGCAGTCAAGGCCATTGGATGATAATTAAAAGTAGAATTGGTGAATGAAAATAATGTGGTAGAAGAGGAACCTTCCAACTTAAGAAGCAGTTAGCATGCAAGTCGTATGTACTCAACAACTACTGATAAATCAGATCTCTATTCCACCAACCAAAGGTCCCTGGGGGAGTAAGACCTCACAGGTTGTGTAGATAGCCTAACCCTTATAGCATTTGAAAATCACCTTCAAAGGGTCATGCATCTTAAATGTGTAACCAATTTTCTTTCATAATTGACTACTTATGCAAGCAAGTTGTACTGATGACCAAAAACTAAACACTCAGGATAAAATACATTGGAAAAGACCAGTAAAAACATGTCTGTAAAATGAGTACTTCGCCATGTTACAATATCGAAAATTTGGAAGAATGGAAATGAAACAATGCTCAGGATCTTTCACCGTGGAGGACTAATAAGATATCAATAAGATGAAATAGTACGTAACAAACTTAGAATAACTCTCTGCTATAACTAAATTATCACTGCATTCAGTCTAGATTTCTTCAATTTTCAATTTATACTTTTAGGTAATTCTGTAAACATAAATTTTCCACTCTATCTTAGTTTAGTTATCCTGGTTCTATTTTAATTTCATATAAGTTTTTACTTCATCTATATTTCTCTATATACAATTACAAAATGTTTTAATGAAAAACAGAATTCCCGCAAGCTACTCACATATTATTGTAATAAAGAAGTTGCATAATTCATGTAGCTTAAACAACTTAAAAAAAAAAAAATGCTCACCGTTGTCATCTTATAATGCAAGGAAAGATGGAATTTATTTTTTAATGCTGGAGGACTGGCATGGCATGAAAGGGTAACTGTACATTGCAAGTTACAAATTCAGGGTTGATTTGCAACAATTGGCTCTCGGATAGAATTATAAATTATCAATGATGATGAGAGACACATCATCTCATAATATACTTCGGCACATACCGATTCACCATCAAACTTTCTAGTTTCTACTGGTAGTGCCAAGTGGATTCCATCAAGTTCACGTTTTGCAATTGCTTGACAACTAAAACAAGATTCGCAGAAGATGTTCCGGTCCATGTTTCATCAGGAAGAGAAGAGAAGCTTATTTTTAATTTTATGTGCATGGATAAATATCAGAAATATGTCAAAGATTTTTACATTTGCATCTTTCGAAATGAGAGAGTCAACAAACATACAATATACACATTTTGAGAAAATAGTGGCTGAGTGTGATATGCACATTTTGGTTTTGAGATGTAGTGGCATTGCTAAATGCATACGTCATAAAGTAAATGCATGAAAGAGGAATCAGCAGAATCCCTTACTGGGCGAGGCACAACTTTAGTAGTCTCATCAATGGTGGTTTTCTTCTTTTTTTTTTTTTGGAGTCACTGTTCTGCTACTGTATTATGTGGCTTCTTTATAAACAATGACCATTGAATGAGAAAACATGGTAATAAAATCCAAGTGATATACCCTAACATTAGAAATGATCAAGGTCCATGGTTTAAGGAAAGTATACAAACAAATGTAGAAAGAATTCAGAAAATAGTTATGTCTCAATAATGATAATGCAAAACACCACATGCATGACTCTATATTGCATCCATGATAGAAAAACTCACCTTCGAGTTTTGTGTCATTTTCATAAACAGCTTCTAACATTGCCATTCTGGTTAGAACCTTGATAATCTTTTTCTAACCTTCCTCTTCCACAACTAACATAGATATCCTGCAAATTTTGCAAATTAGGCAATGAGAACTTGTCATGTGGCTGTGAAGAAAACAAATTTGAATCCACCTTCATTATAGTTGGAAGAAAGAGAACCTAGTAAGGTTTGCCATACTGAATAACATATATAACATTAAAACCTAGAGATCAAAGACTCAGAATTCATAGTCAGTTGTCTAACAATAATCACAGCATCAATGGGCAAGACATCAAGAAAATCAGTGGTGTGAGAATCAATGGAAGCTTCAGTGCGAAACAAACCCAAATAACAAAGTTTGAGAAAAAAAATATAAAGAGCCAAAAACCCATCAAAGCCATATCACATGACAACTTATGACTTATCATCATCTCATAAATTGTCTTTAATGCCATGTGGCCACTAATGAGGCAAAATCTTTCCATGCGCTACCAAATCAATCTCAAAAAAAAGAAAATGAGCAAAAAGGCCAATTAATGGGGCCATATTAAAAATTTTGAAAGTTAATGGATGGAATACAAAATGGCTTTTACCAAAATATAAATAGTGACAAACAAATGAAAGTATCAAAATGCGCTGCGTCAAAATCTTATCAAAGGCGCAATCTCAAATCCTCACCAACCATCACATGTTTAACCACATCATATTAAAAAACAATAATAATTATCAGACTCTACATTATCGAATCGAATGCAAATCACTAACAAATCCCATGCGTGAACTGTTCAAAATTATCAACGTGTGAATCATTCCGGTCATTGATGTTGATCCTGCGGCCATTCTTATAACAAATTTACCACTGAAATAGTATAAAAATCTGTTGCAAAACAGATGGGGAGAATTGAGATAGTGAAAAAGAGATCCTAAATTCCTGATCATACTCCATTGCGTAGCAAGATTATGAAATCACATAAAACTAAAATCTCAGTGTCATGATTGAGCTTCAGTGGATATTGCGCAACATGGAAATGTTTATATACATACTTAAAAAAATAAGAAGTAAAATGACATCTAATTCCACCGATTTTTCCACCCCTTGATACTATGCTTGGATTTCATTCACGATTTAAAAGAAAAATGGCGATCAAATGGTGAAACTCAACAGCAAGTTTAGCTAGGGAAAATCAAAGGAAAAGATAAAGGGGATTGGAATAGTGTTACCTCTCCAAACATCGCCGGCGAGGGATCCCGGAGAAAAACATGGTATCGACGCTCGTCCAGCGTGCGGTTTCCCTCTTTCTAGGTCTCCTTCGCGGCATCACTATTGAGTCTTAACGGGTTAGTGGAGCTCCGACATTACTTAAGTAAATCCGATGTGGACGTTATCGCGAATCCGTTTATTTGTCCCTTCTCCTAAGAAACCCAAATAGGTAAATAAATAAATAAATAATCTCACGGTTAATCCAATCCCTGTAATATTAGGTGATGACATACTGTCAAATTTTCAATTTTCTGATTGTATCCACATTCTTCATTATTATATTTGTCACATTTATAAAAGAAAATAAATGAACTTTCCAACTAGATTTGAGCTTGTTTTTCAAACTTAAAATTACTCTCAAATCAAACTTGCTTCAATTGAACTTGACATGATAACTCCAAATATATAAATACACTGATGTTTCAACCATCATCTCTGCAAGGGGGGAGTTTGGTATTTTAGTCTTTGTTTGATAATCTTACTCACAAGCTTTTTAAACTAATGTTAAGCTCATATTAATTTGAGTTCGAGTTGGACCTAGCACAAGTTATTTATAATTTTAGTGGCAGCTATCGAACGAAAAGTTAGTTTTAATAAATATTTGCAATTCCATAAACAAATATATAAAATAACAAAAAAAAAAAACTCTGATAATTATTATTGAAAATTAACATAGAGCACATAAAACAATATTCAAAATTCAACTTTTTCCATACAATGTGAAAATTTACTTTAAATACTAGAATAACAGTGATTATTGATCTCTTATCTCGTGGTTCAATTTTTACCCATAAGTCTTTTGAAAATTATTAAAAATAATATGAGACAAAGAAAAAACCAGAAAGAGTGTTCATCCTCAATTGAGATTGATTATATATAAATTTAGTTATTTGTACCTCCTGATTAGAAGATAAATAAACGAGAGGTTTCTATGACCACCATTAAACACAATCTTAATTTCTTTGGTTCTTTTAATCAAGACAAATTTATTTATATAATTATTAATTTGGTTGATAGAGCGTGACATATATTTTGCTACGTTATTCTTATGATATGATCCTCTAGATTAATTGTCTCTATTGAACTTGTTTTTTCTTTGTTTTTTTAACCTAATGGTGTGTATTTCTTTTTCCGTGTTTATATTTATTCAATTTTTTAGCTTGATCTTTATATTTATGTTTTAATATATTTTATGAGGTTTTTACCATCAAAATTCAAAAGGTGTTTTATTTTTAAAAAAATAAAAAAAAACAAAAAAAAGGGGGTAAAAAAAACCCAATAGCATATAATTAAAACATTTTGTCCATTATTTTATTTATTTTTCCCTCACAAATATCAATTTTCCCGGGAAGTTTTGCAATGCAGTATGTACTTTGCTGTAAAAATTAAATTATTTATTTGTAAAAGGGGTCTTAAATTTGAAAGAGTAATAAAACCAAATAATAAAATCAAGGGAACATAACCCCTGCTTCGCCCTCGGCCGCACTCAAGGACGAGGATTCTCCGCCTCTCTCTTTCTCCGCCTCCGGTCCGCGGTCAAGCGCTTCGCTCTCGATCCCTCTCCTTCGATCGGTTGGTTTTCCATTGATTGAATTCGATCTAAGATCCTTCTCCAATTGCATCTCATCAATCACAGTTACAAATTCGTTCACTATTTGATCAGATCTCGATGTTTATCTGCTCCATTTTGATCTAGATTTCCGAGAGATGCCGAGGCTTCCTGCGGAGGGGAAGGTGGTAGAGTGGGTCGACCTTCTGCGGCGGCGGCACTGGCCATGGCGCCTTGATGCCTGGCCCTTCGCGATCCTCTACGCCGCCTGGCTGTTCGCTGTCGTCCCCAGCATTGAGTTCACCGACGCGCTGATTGTTCTTGGTGTGATCTCTGCTTCTCATATACTTGTTTTCCTCTTCACCGCTTGGTCTGTGGATTTCCGATGCTTCGTCCAGTTCTCAAAGGTATCTAGTGCTGCTGGTTTTTGGTCTTTTTTTTTTTTTTTTTTTTGTAGCTTTGAGTTTGTTATATTTTTATGCTGTTTTCGCTTTCCAAGGTAAATGATATACGCCGAGCGGTTGCTTGCAAGATAATTCCCACGAAGTTTTCAGGTTCGAAAGAGATTGTGCCACTTCATTTCCGGAGACCGGTAATGGTGAATTTTAGCTTAAGTTTTCAATTCTAGTTGCCTGGATGATTTTTGCAATTTATGATTAATTCCTTGGAGTGGTAGTTTTCTTGAATTGATTGATGACTGGCTTGAAAATTTTCAGTTGGTCAGCACTTCAACATCTTCAGATGGAAATGCTGAAGAAATATATTTTGATTTTAGAAAACAAAGGTTTATCTTTTCAGCAGAAAAGAATGCATTTTGCAAGCTTCCATACCCTACAAAGGAGTCGTTCGGATATTATTTCAAATGCACTGGTCATGGAACGGAAGCTAAAGTTCAAGCTGCCACTGATAAGTGGGGTCGAAATGCGTGAGTATTTTTGAACTGTCAATTGAGCGAACAATATGCCTAAGTCTACCAACTACTTCTCTCCTTCATATACACTCCTTTGTTCTTAATCCTAATACAACATACCTTTGTTCTTATCTATAATATGGTATACATTTGTTGTGGTTTGTAGTACAATGTACCTTTGTTCTTACCAAGCTTTCTGAGCCTTTACACATGACCTCTTTCTCTTTATGCTCATAAGACACTGCATCAATGTTTATAACATCATTACAGTAGTGTATGATGATTGATATTCTATGATTTTGTAAATCAATTTCATAGTATAATAACCTGGTGTATTCTAGTTGACTTACCAATTGTAGTTAATGCCATTTTGTGATTTAGATTTGAGTATCCACAGCCCACGTTTCAGAAGTTGATGAAAGAGCATTGCATGGAACCCTTTTTTGTTTTTCAGGTTGGTCAGCTCACATTTTGTACTGTGTATAGGTTATTGATTTGCCACCCTGTTTTATATTGCTTTTGTTCTGAGATGTTCTCTATGTCTAGGTCTTTTGTGTGGGTCTATGGTGTTTGGATGAATATTGGTACTACAGCTTGTTTACTCTTGCTATGCTCTTTCTATTTGAGTCAACAATGGCAAAGAGTAGGCTGAAAACTCTCACTGAATTAAGGCGCGTCAGTGTTGATGCTCAAATGCTGATGGTATATCGATGTGGAAGGTGCTTTTCTGAAGACTATATTATTATTAATTGTTTACAAATTAGGTATTTGAAAGGCTTGTGCATGTTGTTATTTTGGGTTTAGGTGGGTGAAACTCTCAGGTATGGACCTTCTCCCGGGCGATGTTGTCTCTGTTGGGCGAGCATCGGGTCCTAATGGGGAGGAGAAGTCCATACCTGCTGACATGCTTTTATTAGCTGGAAGTGCAATTGTTAACGAAGCCATTCTGACAGGCGAGTCTACTCCTCAATGGAAGGTGGTTTTCTTTCTTATTAATTAATTTATTTTTTTAAATGTAAAGTTTTGTGCATTTTCTATTACAAATATCTGGTCAATAGAGAAATTATTATAAATTGCCTTATTAGTTTTCGAGGTAAACATATGTAGGATTTTTCATTTAACATGACTAACATTGCCAAGATTGTCAGTTGATTAGTGAGTAGTTTATGTGTCATATTCAAATGATTATTTTGCATTTTCTACTGTCTGCATCTAAATGCTCAACTTTAATATTTCATGGAATGTGAACTGCGAAGATATGATACATGTCCTAACAATGAGATCAAATAATTATTCACTTGGGAAACTATCTTTAACTATTTGTTAATTGTTGGTATTTTGAATGTTTCTCACAGAATGATTGTATTTTTCATATTGCCGCTTGTTGATAATGACTACGGGTGTGCTTGAAATGAAGGAGTCACACGCTACTTCCACCACTTATGCTGTTTGGTTTGTTAAAACTAATTGTTGTGGTATAGTTGAGTTCCAAGAAGGAAAAAAAGTAATAATAATAATAAATAATAATAATAATAATAACAACAACAACAACAACATTAGTGCAATTTCCTTTTTATTTTTTCATTTGAAGTTACACGTCTAGATGGAAGTGACAGTGGGTTGGCTTGCACATGGCCTGAAATATGAACAGTTAAATTAAATTTCAATTTCCTGATCATATAAATTTTTTTACTTAATTATTTTAATTTTAAATTATGATATTTTTAATCTATTTTTTAAGTTTTGGGTGGGTGTGTTCACCCCCCGAAGCAATCCACTCTTTAACAAATGGTACTTTCTAGGTAGTGTCACTGTCATGACTTCCACTCAACCAACACCCCTAACAAACTCACCGTATGATAGCCCAAGGATAGCCACTTTTCCTCACTACATAGAATAGAATGCTTTCCATTTTGGCATGAGCTGGGATTTTTCATATAAGGGTAATTTGTTTTATACAGGTTTCTATTTCGGGTAGGGCCATTGAAGATAAATTGTCTGCTAAGAGAGATAAAAACCACATCCTGTTTGGGGGAACAAAGATATTGCAGCACACTCCTGATAAGGTAATTCTGGTTAATGTTGTTTTGTTCTCTTTTGCCCCTTTTTGCATGTTTTAACTGTTAAGTGTACTTGTATTGTTTAACGTGTAGTCATATCATCTGAGAACACCTGATGGAGGGTGCTTAGCTGTCGTTCTTCGGACAGGATTTCAAACAAGTCAAGGCAAATTAATGCGAACAATATTATTTTCCACTGAGAGGGTGCGTGCATTTTCGTCTTCATTTATGGATTAATTTTGGTGTATCAGGTGATGTTTGCCTTTGATAGCTTGCTTGCCAAATCTCTAATTCACTTAATATCGCAGGTCACAGCTAATAGCTGGGAAAGTGGGTTATTCATTCTATTTTTGGTTTTCTTTGCTATCATAGCTGCTGGGTATGTGCTTAAGAAGGTACTTGTTATTTACCTTGTTGATTCTGTATTTTGGCCTTGGTTTGTATGTTATATGATGTACTAAATTTGAAAGTGGCATTTTCTATTGTATTTTTGGATTGCATTATGAGAAGCAATTTGTTTAAGAGCAATTACAGAAAGCTGACTTCTATTGCAGGGCCTGGAGGACCCAACAAGGAGCAAATATAAATTATTTTTGAGTTGTTCATTGATTATCACTTCTGTCATCCCCCCTGAATTACCAATGGAGTTATCCATTGCTGTCAATACATCTTTGATTGCACTAGCTCGTCGTGGTATATTCTGCACTGAGCCTTTCAGAATACCCTTTGCAGGAAAGGTTGTGTGGCTTTCTTTGATTACTTTCTTCTGCTGGCCAAGTTCTTGTCATACATCCAAAACTCGTACAATTTTTTTCCCTTCCTTCTGCAGGTCGACATATGTTGCTTTGACAAAACAGGAACTCTTACATCAGATGACATGGTACAAAGGGCAGATGTTATCTTGCATTATTTCTATCGTGATTGACTAAAAAAGTATCTGGTATGATTTCAGGAATTCCGGGGAGTTGTTGATTTGACAAAAAATGCAGATCTACAATCAGATATGAGTACGTTGCCCATCCGCACTGTTGAAGTCCTGGCTTCTTGTCACGCTTTGGTGTTTGTGGAGAATAAATTGGTAAACAGCTTTTATAAGCAGAAGCCTTGGGATTGTAGATGATCTTTACTGCATCATGAAGTAATGCACAGAGTTATCTTGTTATTTGAATATTTTTCCCTTGAGATCTAGGTTGGTGATCCTCTTGAAAAAGCGGCTCTTAAAGGCATTGATTGGATATACACATCTGATGAGAAGGCTCTGCCTAAAAGGTAAGCTGCATTAGTATCAATGGTAAATGTGACCATAGTCTTTATGTCAGATGCGTGTTTGGAAGCATGATTTCCCTTGTAGTTGCATCTGCTAATCTGTTATTCTAATTTAACAAATGCAGGTGTTGATAGCATGAATCTGTGCAATATTTAATCAAGATTTAAGCATTTGTGATCAAGATAATTATTCCAGTAATTATCAGTGATATCATAAACAGCTGTGGAATTGTATTTTTTATCTATTTAAAATTTATGTGTTACTTTTGGTTTGTAATTGTCATTTTGCATGATAAAGTGAAATCGGAAATCCTGACCAAAAGATTTGCTAAAATCACGAGTCATGAAACTCAGTGTTCGTTAGTTAACTTATTAACAACTTTTTTCCTGTTAGTATTAGCTTAGGAATGTCATTGATATTAGTTACTTTTTTATTCATTACTTGGCATCCTTTTTGGGGTTCCAGGCCTGGTGGTCAGGCTGTTCAGATAGTTCAGAGGCATCACTTTGCATCTCACTTAAAGAGAATGGCTGTTGTTGTCCGCATCAATGAAGAATTTTTTGCTTTTGTGAAGGTTAGTGATTATATCAGAACATTATTATTGTTGTTATTTCGATAGAACAGACCATTAGATATTTGATTCAATAGTTTATTGCACTGCTTGCCATTACATTAAAGATTTGATAGCAATAATCATCTAATTGATGGGCATATGTTCTTTTGGCTAGTTTTGTGGTTATGCTTATGTCCTCCAATTTGTTTGAAACATGTGTTGTTGGACTTGGCTGCTATGTTTGCAAGCTGATGTGGCTATGTTTATGCCCTTCAGTTTGTTGGTAAAATAGTGACATATGTTATTTGATGTCTCATTTGATCCATATCAATTAAGAAATATATGAATTCCCCTTTCTTTCCATTACACAATGGATGGTTTTGGGATATAAGAATGTCGAGTTTTTGGTATTGATCTTTTATTTATTATCAGATGGGAAAATTGATAGGTGTTTGTATTTGCAAGGAAAGCACTAGCAAGTTATGTAACTGAAGGACCTTTTAATGTTGCTATATCTCTAAATTGGGTTTCAACTTCCATAATTTCAAAATCCACTGTTTTCCTCTTTTCTGAGTTCTTTTATTGTAAAGATTACACTTTCATCAGTTGTTGGGTGTTGTAAGTACAATGCTGTGATCTGGACGAGCATTTTGTTTGATCCTTTAGAAGCTGATCTCTGTATGACAGGGAGCACCGGAAACCATTCAAGAGAGGCTTGTTGATATTCCTCCAACTTATGTGGAAACATACAAGAAATACACACGCCAAGGTTCCCGAGTTTTGGCTCTTGCCTACCGCTCACTTCCAGATATGACTGTAAGCTTCCTTGGAATGCCATTTATCTCTTAACATAGTTCAACAATCATCATCAAGTTCTTTTGGAGGACTTATCCTTTAGTCTCAAATTTATATACTTGTTTTGGGACGTCCTATTTTAAGCTGACAGTGTATGTATAACTTTCTCTGTCTGTATTTTCTGAAAACATAAGTTTCTCTAATAACAGACATCTAGCATTAAATTGGTTGTTTTTTCTTTTTCTTCCTTTTTTTTGGGTAAATGGCCATTTGATCTGAAGCCAAATTAATTCATGTCCAAAGCTGAAGAACAAAGCATTGTTGAAAGATGCCTACTGCTTTTAGTAGGCATTAAGTATCTCTTGATGGTAAAAAGGGTTTGCTGCTGCTGCTGTTGTTTTTACCTTATCTTTCCTTTTTAATGCATCAACAATATAACAGCACTTAAGAAATTTGGGATTCACATCAAATCTCTTTACTGCATAAAGCTCCGTATATTTTTCCATTGGAAATGTCAAGCTGATTAGAGGTTTTATCATATGGCAGGTTGGTGAAGCTAGAAGCTTGGACAGAGATTTGGTGGAGAGTGAATTACATTTTGCTGGTTTTGCAGTAATAAGCCAACCATTACTTTTCTTTTTCTCTAGTTGCCTAAGTGTTACAAATTACTTTTCTCTGACAGTGTGGCGTGCTCCTGTTTTATTCTTAATGTGGCTTTTGTTTTTCAGGTTTTTGACTGCCCTATCAGACCTGACTCTGCTTCCGTCCTTTATGAACTGAAGGGATCATCGCATGATTTGGTATAGTTCATGATTCACAGATATTCTTTGGCACTAACAGAATGATATGCCTTTCTTATTGAAATCTATTTTCTCAGGATAGAAGCTAGGATTCAGTATTTGGTCATTTTCATATTGTAGTGGTCTAAGTTCTTATGGATTGATATTTGTGTAACCCTGATCGTTCTATTGCATTAAGCGATAGAAAAGAGAAGCCTTTACCACCTGAAAAATTTTTAAACCCTGAAACAAACATAAGGCAATTAGAGGATGGGTTGTTGGGCAGTAAACATGGTGTTTGGTGTGCTTTGTGTCATTTGAGGCCTTATTTGTCTATTGATCATCCTCGACGAACTTTATTTACTATGAATAAAGATTACACGTGTTATCTTGATTTTTACAGTAATATCTATAATCCTTGTGGCATTCTAGTTTGTAATATAAATTTTCAAATCGGTTCATTCCTCTTGTGCATTCAGCAACGATTTGTTTTTTTATTATTGAACTAAGCTTTTGCCTGCAAACTGAATTGAGAAGATTTTACAATGACCATCTTGCCTTGTGCGAATTGGATCCATTTATTCCAGGTAATGATCACTGGTGACCAAGCTCTGACAGCATGCCATGTTGCTGCTCAAGTTCATATTATAACTAAGCCTGCATTGATTCTGGTCCCCATGAAAACCAGTGGAGGTTTTGAGTGGGTTTCACCTGATGAAAATGAAAGAAATTCTTACAAGTGAGTTTTATGCTTATAATTATATTCCTACTTTGCACCTCTAGTAACGATCTATTTGTGAGCATTGTTTACTAATCTGTGTTTGTCTGCCTTCTTCCTTGTTAATTTAACTTGCATAGTGCATCTTTTGAGAAATCAATGAAATGAGCTTGCTGATTGCTATCATATTCATTTGATTAACACCTCTGATAAGCTGTTATGATTTTAGAGCGAAAGATGTGGAATCTTTATCAGAATCCCATGATCTTTGTATTGGTGGTGACTGCTTTGAAATGCTTCAGCGTACTGAGGCTGTTCTTCAAGTCATCCCTTATGTGAAGGTGAGGACCTATAAACAAGGCCATGATGCAATTTTAATCTATAACCCTCCTTGCCTAATATAGGTGTTATTGGATGGTGGTGCAGGTTTTTGCCCGGGTGGCTCCTGAACAAAAAGAACTGATCTTGATGACTTTCAAAACCGTTGGCAGGATGACGCTGATGTGTGGAGATGGAACCAATGATGTTGGGGCTTTGAAACAGGTATGTTTATTTCTGATTTAAGTTTATTTCTAAAAGCAAGAGTTTAGAGCATGGCAATTGGGTCATCATACCCTGCAAGCATTATGAATAGGCTATACAAAACGCTTTTCCACAAATCCTTATGCTGGGAGAAAAAAAAAGAAACAGTTTTCATTGTCTTGGTTCCCAGTTCGACAATCATGTCCATGGGTTCTGTGTTTTTTGTAGCTTGGGAGTTTAGGAAATGTGACTAGATTCATGCGTCTCTCAAGCAGTCATAATGCTTTAGCTATGCAAGAACGAAAAGTTGGCCATGGTCCATATTTGTTGCTGCACATTTAGTATTTATTTACAATTTATTCAATTTATATGGGTCAGGTTGTTTAGGTCATCCTGTCAGAGAATGCTATTGTTTTTTTTCTTTATTGGGATGAAATGCGGGCACCTGTGGCTTGCTCATAACATTTCCAAACAGAAAAAATGATGTCTCGTTTTCCATTTGGTTTTTTTTTTTTTTTAAAATATATCAAGCTGAAAATGAATTGTATCTTGCAAATATACAGGCTCATGTAGGCATTGCTCTTCTGAATGCGGTGCCACCAGCACAAGGGAACTCATCTTCACAGGACTCCAAATCTGATAGCAAATCAGGAAAACCGAAGAAGCCAAAAACGACTGGTGAATCGTCACGGCATATCAAATCTCCCAACAACGCTGCAGAAGCACCAAGCAACCGCCACCTCAAAGCAGCTGATAAGCAGCGTGAAAAGCTGCAGAAGTTGATTGATGAAATGAATGAAGAGGGCGATGGTCGAACTGCACCAATCGTTAAGCTCGGTGATGCATCCATGGCTTCACCATTCACAGCGAAGCATGCCTCTGTTGCGCCCACCCTTGACATCATTCGCCAAGGCAGGAGCACCCTTGTGACTACCCTTCAAATGTTCAAGATTCTCGGCCTTAACTGCCTTGCGACAGCTTATGTTCTAAGTGTCATGCAGTTGGATGGTGTCAAGCTCGGTGACATACAGGCTACCATTAGTGGTGTCTTCACAGCAGCCTTCTTCCTCTTCATATCCCATGCACGGCCTCTGCAGACATTGTCACCATCCCGCCCCCATCCTAACATTTTCTGCCCCTATGTCCTTCTCTCACTTCTAGGCCAATTCGCAATTCACCTGTTCTTCTTGATTTCAGCTGTTAATGAGGCCTCAAAGTACATGCCAGAGGAGTGCATTGAACCAGATTCTGATTTTCACCCGAACCTGGTGAACACAGTCTCATATATGGTGAACATGATGATCCAGGTTGCTACATTTGCCGTGAATTACATGGGCCGGCCATTTAACCAGAGTATATCAGAGAACAAGCCCTTCAAGTATGCGTTGTACCTGGCCGTGGTCTTTTTCACAGTGATCACCTCTGATATGTTTAGGGATTTGAATGACTGGCTGAAACTTGTGCCGTTACCTCATGAGATGAGAACAAAGCTTCTGCTTTGGGCTACTCTTATGTTTGCTGGTTGTTATGGCTGGGAACGCCTGTTGAGGTGGGCTTTCCCGGGCAAGATGCCGTCATGGAAGAGGAGACAAAGGCAGGCGGTGGTTGCTTTAGAGAAGAAACATCAGTGAATTTAACAACATCCAAAGAAGAGATGATTTTTGGTGCTTGTACTGAACTTTTGAATTCCATTAAAAAATTCTTATATGAAATGTGTTCGCAGCAGCCTGTACTCCAGCAATTTTGTTCATCTAAAGGTGCAAGGGAAGGTAGTTTTTCTTTGTGTCAGATTCCATATTGCCTTTAGGATGATGCTTGTCCCAGAATGCTGGGAAGCTTCTATTTTACGTTCAGGAAGACGGTGTAAATTTAGTTTCAATTAGTTGATTTGTAGTCTTCAGTTTAATTTACTGACATATGGAAAACACTCTTCAAAGAAACGGGTTTATTTATTTGTTCAACAGAATCATTCAGTCTTGCTATTTGTTGGGTTTATATATATATATGTATTATTTAACTTTATTATCATCACTATCATTATTATTATTATTTTCTGATTTAAAGGAACCAGGAAGGAAAGGGCCCTCTCACACCGGATATAAAATATTAAATTATTGTAGGAATTATGATTTACCATTTTGTTATTCTTATTCTAATTATTTTTAAAAAAAGGTTTTTTTTAATAAATGGTAAATGAAAAGTATCTATTTTTAATTACAAGAAGCTATAAGTGAAGGATTTTGCGCAAGAAACCCGAAGCCGTCGCTGGCTCGTTCGAGCGGGTCTCAATGTCTTTCGGCGCGAGAATTGCGAAACGGTTGCCACTTGTCATTTGACCGGACCCACCTTTCATGCGACCAAAATTTGCATTTTACCCTTCTGATGAACCCAGTAACAGCGTAACCTTAGGGTTATAACCGTCACACAAAACAACTGAGACGTTCTATTGAGACCACCCTCTTCGCCATGAGAACGAGTTTTTTCTTGTTCTCCTTCTTCTCCTCCTCCACGACAATGGCGGCCTCTCCTCTTTTCCTTTGATAATGGCTTCATCTCCATTGCTCATAAAGGTTCTAAATCCCTCCCTTTCCAATTTGATGTTATTTTTCTCAATGTTTATCGTAATCGCTTTTTTTTTTTCTCTTTAAAATTGTTTGATTGAGATGTTTGGAACTTTGTTTCTTTTGCTTGTTTTTTTTTCCTTCTTATGTTGTTTAGATTCGTCTTCTTTTGTGATTCTTTATATAGTGCATTGTATTTAAAGTTTGTTCATTCTCTACAAAGTTTTTGCTTTTTATTTGTTCTTTGACTAATTCTTTCCTTTCATGCCTTTATATGTATAGAAGAGATAATTACAAGGAAAACAAGCAAATTCTTGAAATCTTTGTCTCTCTTTATCCTTTTTTTTCTCAGAGATGGCTGGGTTGTTGAAAAGTCACTATTTTTCTTGGTCGAAGCCTTGGACGCTTCTCGATTTGTTGATCTTTTCTTCTTCTCAAGTGAGGAGCAAATAATTTATTTTGATAGATAATATTTATAACAAGACATTTTGCAATAAAAGTTTAACCTTTTTTTATTTGCCTTTTTGTTCTTATTAATTATTCAATATTCTCCCAAAAATTTTCTCTAATAGTTGTTCATTTTGATTGTGTTGCTGAATCTTGAAGGTTTGACATCCTAAGTAGCAAACATTTCAAAGAATATTTGGTTTCTGCCTTTGCACTTAAGCAAAGTTTAATGTTTTTCCATCTAACTTCCATCCTGACAATCCAACCAATCAAGCATTTCACTAGCTATGCTCAACAACTACATTGCCAAATACCGTCCAAGAATCCATTAAAGTTGGTTTGTCTTTCTCTTGGGAATCAAAAGGACATGCTTATTTTGGGTGTTTCCCTGTAGCAACAAATCACTAGCTGTAAGATCTTGTTGAGCATATTCTTTTTGTTTGTTTAATTAAAAGAAGCCAGAATAAGATCGTGGAAAATATATATTCTGTTCTTGCATTAGAGTAGTATTCCCTTGTACCGACCGATGAATTAGTACGATTTCTCAACCCTCTCATGATGCATTCATATTAATGATTTTTAATGTGTGAGAAGAAACTTAACGTGCCTATGATCTTAATTTAAGACAATCAGCATGTGCTGCCATGTTACATCCACAAGCATCTTACTAATACTTCTTTTCAACTCATATACGCGGAAAGAATCTTTTTCTGAAGAACAAATGTTACTTGCTTTCTTCTTTTCTCCATTGTTTGAGATAGTTCATCTATTTTTCGAATTGTTACTTACTTTGAAATGTATATAATTCTCATGCGTGGTCTGCAATGCAACTGTGATCTAAACCTCAAATGCATGCATTGAGATCAGGTGATCTAAATGCGTGTAGCGTTTCGCCACCTGACCTGAACTCTGATCACCATCACTGCCGAGGCCTATTGCGATGGGTGATGAGAGCAGCAAGCTGACTGGAATCAGGCAAATAGTAAGGCTGAGGGAGATCCTCCAAAAGTGGCACTCTGTTGCTCTCAACCCAAAGGATGACACTGGGAAGGCCTCTGGGATCAGTCCTGCTATCGACAAGCGCCTTAAAGGCCTGGCTCTGCATTGTGATTCCGATGAGGAGAGCTGCTGCCATAGCCCAGAGCCACCCGCCGATGTCCCAAAAGGGTATGTTCCGGTCTATGTTGGACCGGAACATCGGAGGTTTGTGATACCAACGAGTTATTTGGGCTTGCCAGTGTTCAAGCTGCTGCTTGAGAAGGCTGAAGAAGAGTTTGGGTTTGATCACAAGGGTGCCCTCACTCTGCCTTGTGAGATTGAGACATTTAAGTACATCCTCCAGTGTATGGAAAGGCACCAGGAGGGCCTCATTGATGATGGTAATTAAACCGGCCTTGCTTTTCTTCTATTTTAATTTGTTTGAATCACAGCTTTGGTTTTTGACTACCTTGCACTTCATAAATGATTAGTGTTAAAAATAAAGAAACAAAAACAGAACCGAGGACTCTGGAAATTCTTAGTCTTCAGAAGAAGTCATTTTGCATTCTAAATCATCTTATCTTGTTAAAGTAACATACAATCTGATCCTTCATATATGAATACTTTGTGACTGCTCTTTTCACCTATGTGCTTTCTTCATTTTATTGTTTTTCTTCTCTGTTTGCACTACCAAATCCTCATGACTTTTAACTTAATGTCCTAGCCATTTCTATGGCTGGAGTTTGTATTTGTGAGACATTGCTGATTCTTGTCATCCTTTGTTGTTGCTCTGCTTTTGAAGAAGGAAATCCTACAGGATTACAGGAATGAAACCATAGATGGGGGCTTGTACAGAGCTGCAGCTTATAAAGTGTGGATGACATGACACCTCTACTTGCCGGCTTAATTACTGTTTGGCATCAGAGGAGTTTGTTGTTTAGGGACTTGTTTTTTAGTCTTGATGAAGTTTGTGGTGGAGTAATATGAGTCTTGATCTCCCAACAACATTGGAAAGTTATCTAACCCACATTCCTTTTGTTCCTCAATCATGTAAACTTTTGAGTATACTTTTGAGAAATCAATGGTGCTTGATTCCGAGGCTTTGTCTAATTCTTTTTCGGTTGGCCATTTTGATGACATTCGTCCCTGAACGTGTTGTTTGATTAATATATGCATGTATTTTATTGTCATAGTAATATTATTTATTCTGATCCTCTTGATCTGATGAAAGATTTTATTGGTTTTTAATGATCCCAAGTTTCTAAATTTGAGATGAATAAGTTGGAATTGCATGCATCACTGCATCTTTTCTGTTGTAAACTCCAATTACCAACTTACCTATTTGGGTTTCATTCATTGAATTTTTTTTATTGATCATGACTTTTTTTGTTTACAAGCTATGAATCTGACAAGCACCTCTTCATTGTAGTGTGGCTCAAAACTATATAATATAAACAAATTTCCTCGAGACGACAGCCGTGTCATTGGCTTGTAGCTTGCTTATTCTTGATTGATATCCCAAAACATAAATCCAAAACATATATATATATATGGTAAAAAGTTATGAGAGATTGATTCATTCTGTGAATCAAATATGGGCACAAGAGCTAGTAAGTTGTGCAGAGTTTTGAATAGGGATGAAGATGGAGTTCCAGTGACCCGGAGGGGATATATTCCCATCTCCGTCGGGCTCAGGGAGGAATACAAGAGGTTTATGATCCATTTGAGTTGTTTTGGAGATGAAGACCTGTTAGAGCTTCTTTGCAGGTCTGCAGAGGAATATGGATTGCACAACCGGGGAATTCTTAGGATTTCTTGTGATGCCAAGAACTTTGAAGACAGGATGTTTATCAAGGATGTTCTTAATAGGAAGGGAAGTTTTTTCTTTTCTTGTGTTCTCTTTAGTTGAATACAAGAAGATACCATACATGATGTTTTCCCTTTTTCTATTTTTTCTTTTTTTTTGATGAATTCTTCTTTTCTTTTTTTCTGTAACTCAAAACAACCTTTATTCTCCAACAATATGTAACAACCTTTAATTAAGAGAAAGGCAGAGATCATTATTTGACTTGTTAATCTTATAAACTCGTGTTTGATTCTCATTGTTTGTCTGAAATTAACATTAATAATTAAGAGAGAGATTGATAGTGATGATTATAGTTTAGGTGGGGGAAGAAGCCAAGTGGAGGCATAGATGAAGTTGAGATCCAAGTAGTGCTTGGCTTGCCTGTCTGTTAACACTCTTGAGTAGTTCACACGTTGGTTAGTAGCTGCTCCTGGCCCCATACACTTGTATTCACCGTAGAACACAGTCCTGCATGCATGCATATGCATGAACTCAAGCAAATCATATGCTTATGTATTAATAATCATAATATAATCATGATAAATATTTTTAACTTTTGAATGATATATGTATATATATACCTTTGATGATCAGGGTATCTCATGTCATCCCATCCTTTTGGATCAAGATTAGAAGGCAAGTAAGTATAAGCATAAACAACTCTTGATCTTTGTCTCCATGCACGTCCAAGAAACAAGTCTCCATTACCACTTACTAAACAATGAGCAAAAATAAACCCACTTGATTCCCTTGTCAGCTCTCTTCCTTGCGCTGTAATCACTCCAAAGCCAATGGCATCTGATCTTAACTCACAGTTCTTCATTCATCAATAAATTCCAAAAAAAAAAAGGAAAAGTTATTACTCAAGCTTTATAATTAATCTCAAGTGATTTAAGTAAACTAATTATTTGATTTTTTTTTACCAGATAAATAGATTGGCCTCTGCCAAAGATGAAGTCAGTGGAGCCCCTTATGAAACAGTCCTTAAAGAAATGTGCCCCTGAATGATCCAAAAGTGTGTCTTGATGACCATAAAACCTACAGTTATAAAATGCTGCCATTTGTCCAGATATCCTCATTGCCACCGCCTGAGCTCCATCATCTCCTCCAATTGGCTTTGGTGCAGTGTTCTTAATTTCCCAAACATCCATCAACATTAATTAACCACACATACATACATCATAGACAAAACTTCTAAACTATATATATGTATATGTGTGTGTGTGTGTGCATGCATGCATGCATGCATGCATGGTGTAATTAGTACGTACGTCAAAGATGATATTGCATGCCATGAAGTGATTGGACTCAACGGCGACGGTGGCGCTGTTATAGGTAGTAAAAACCTTGGCAGTGCCATTGGAGGATATCCTCGGTATTGCGTTTGGATCGCCATATAATGTAACGAATGGCTTCGAGAAATCAATCAATATCTTCTCATAGTATATCCCTGGTGCAATCTTGATGATAGTTCTCACCTTATTGCCCACTGGAATACTATTTACAGCATCCGTTATGTTCCTAAAGTCACCTTTCCCATACTTGTTCACAGTTATCACTCTTGTGTGAAGCTCAGCTTGTGCTAATTGAGCATTCAGTTGTGGTCTCATTGGATTTGTGTTTTCTAAAAGCCACTGGTTGATGCTTTTAGGGGTTGCAGGGATGGCGGTGTTAGCGAAGACAGTGATCGATGTGCTGTGGAGGAAGAGAAGGAGAGTTGTGATGAAAGTGAGCATTGTGAACATAGAAATTAATATTGGTTGAGGTTAGAGATTTAAGCATGCATGGTGATCAAACTAATTTTAACAAGGAGATGGACAGGTGTGAGAAAACGTTAGGGTTTCTTCATGTATGTCAGTTACTTCGAAGTGCTTAATGGTTTCTTAATTAATTATTTATGTTAACAGTTTGCAGGTGTCTGTTCATTAGCTATATATGTTTATGAATGGAGTTAATTTGTTTGGTTAATTAATTAACTTAATTTCAGTTGTGAACTTCTGATTGATTGGTTCGCTTTTGATCCTTGAAACACAGGGCCCCCGACGGGCCTAAGACTTATCGGCTGGACCGGGTTGGATTCGACCCAACACGTCAGTGGCCCGGCCCATTTGGCGTCAACTGGCTGGCCGAGTGACGACTAGAGAAACAAGAGGTGGAGGAGATCAACTGAAGAAAGTGGTGGGATGGCGTTCATGTAAATATCATCAAGAAGCTAATTAAACTACCATTAATTCCTATTAGTGGGATAATGCTATTCTTTGTTGCTACTAATTAGTAAATAAGTAGATATACAGTAATACAGATGAGGTTCATAATATATATATATATGAAGCTGAGGTTCATATCAATAATGCTGCATCTTCAATCAACAGAAGTAGTTAGTTAATGTAGCTTCTTCTTCATGAAACAGTCCATCCTTGTTTAAGAACAAGAGAACCATGTGGATATATAGATAAGCAAACATCACTTGTCACTGTTGATAGTTAGATAATAGGGATGCATATATATACATAGGTGTGTGCACTGTGTGTGGTAAATATGGCAAACGAATTAACTAGATGTGTATTAGTGTGTGTGTGTGTGTGTATATATATATATATGTTGATGAATAGTTAGTGGGATATATGCATCAGGTTATTCATGTATGAAAATCTCAGTTGGCTTTACATATCTAATGCATGATCTGACATGGAACTAATTGCAGAGATAAGGATATGGATGGCAGTAATCAGAAAGGAATGTTTGTTTGTCCGAGCACTGAGAACAGTGTCACTTTCATTGGGCACATGAGATGATTGAAATAACATTAATCCTAGCTATCTAGCTAGCTAACTAATGGATAACCACAAGATATATATATATATATATATATATATATATATATATATATATATATATTTGCACCAAGAAATATACACATATATACAAACTGCATGATGGATCATGCTCTGTTTCTCTTACTCACCTAGAAACAATTATTAATTCAATGGGAACACAAGTAACTGAGTATGGACTGCCTAAAAAGCAGCAGACAATGCACATTGTGACTTGAAAAGACAAATCCTTTAGCACAATAACACTGTGACGCCCATGTGCACCGCTTCTTCTTATGACCATGAACAAATCAATTCATGGTTTTACCAACATTTTAGTTCATTGGAACATCTTGTCCTCTAGGGGCCATATTACTTGGAAACCATCACATGCATGCAGTTGCAAAAGCCTCTACGCAAAAAACATCCATGCACGCATGCACTACGTATGGTCAAGATGAAGCCACGATCGACCACTAGTTAACTGTTACACACTTCCCTTTCATCCCCTCCATACTACCTTTTCACGCCCATACTTCTTGTTAATTTGGTGCTGCTCTTTTTTTATTTGCTAGGTTCTCTCCCAACTCATCTTTTTTTGTCTCTAATATTGCATATGGCACTTGAATCTTTAATCATAATAGTCATTGTTTCTTTTGTCAATGTCTGCCATATGTCTCTCTATTCAATGTATAGTATAGTACTCATCATTATGTTGTCATACTTTAACTGATCAATAATTAATAATCAGAGATCATTTAGTTTATATTTATATGTGTGTGGATGAATATCTGTGTTTCCATCACAAGCACAAATATATGTTGGTGTGGAGTGTATATATGTTTGTGCACATGGTTAGATTGACAGTTTGTTGTGATGATATGTTTCTTAATTAAGCACATGTTTAGATTTTCAACAAATCTAGACAGCAAGATATATATGTCTTGATGATTTGAATCCTTGCTTGAAGGTGTGCATGATTTTCATAAACCCATAGTGAGAATGAATATTAAAAGAATTAATTCCATTCAATCATTTTCATCAAGGAACTAATTAATTTACCACTGTTCCATCTCTTTTACTGTAGATATAGTGTTGAGATGGTTCTTAAACAAAAATGGAAAAGAAAAAATTAAACATATCTAATCTTGATACCCAATGTATTAATTGATACCAAAGAGAGACAACAAGATAAAGATAAAGATGAAGATGATGGAAGATGCAGATAAAGATATTTTTGTAATGTTTTGGAAACAGAAAATATGGAGAGAGATACTTTGGACCCACTGTTTACTGCTGTGACTGGCCAAGACTGTGGGCTGTTTGCTGGCATGCACAAGTTGATGTCTAGAAGGCACCCCAACAAAAGTATCCTGCAGCTTACATTTGCAATTTTCCAGACAATATTATATATTTACATATATAAATGTTAACTTTACAACTGTGTTTATTTATATATATATATATATATATGATGCTGCAAACTAAGAAACAGTCTTCAATCATCAGCATGCAAATGCATGCATTACATGAGTCATTACTCTAAATACATGCATGTTTCAAAATCAAAACCTTTCTTCTCTGCAATACTGCAACTGCAATTCATATATATATATATATATATATATATATATATATATATATATATTAATTAACTTTTTCAGTGAGAATGAGATGAGAGATGGGTCTTTCAGATACTTCCATTCTTCCACTTGCTAATTCATTCACATGCCTTCACTTTTGTAACCTTATCTTTTGCTGTTGTCTGTGTTCCTTTTTTTTTCCTCCTGTGAAGGTCATTAATCAAACTTATCATAAAATGTATTTGTTTTTTAATAAGACAGATAACTGGTCTTTGTAAAAATGAATCAAGAGGAATTTACTTTTAATTAGTACATAATCAAACCAAAACAAACAACTAAGTTAGTTGCAACACATGTTACCAAACAAGTACTTCAAAACTTTTTCTGACAACAATATTACAATGTTTAAGTTGAAATAAGAAGAAAAGAAAAGGAAAAGTGACGAACTAACAACTTAAAGTTTAAGCTTATTTAAGTGATTTATAAAGTTAAAATTGTTGTGCTAATCAAGACACCAACCAAAACAAAGCCTGTCCCTGTCCTCTCCACACATATAATTTGTTCTCAAACTTTCTACCAATCTTATTTTAACCTCCAAACACAATTATTTAATTCAAGTACAACTTTGACAGCCATAATAAATACATAAATATATATTGATCGAACTCAAACTTGAAATTTAAGATTCCTATGTAGCTTCTCAATTAATGAACTCCAATGTTAATTATGTTCTAATTCCATGATTGGCTGTGCAAGTGAATGTCCCAATTCATTGAGAATCAAATCCCAGTAGCTGACAAAATAGGAAACCATATATATATATATATATACATAGCTTCAACTTCTCTGATAAATTTCATTACACTAATTTGTAGGATTAGTAGGAGAAGATGGGAATCTTTTTAGGACCCAATTGCTACCTTTATTGGTGTCATTTGATGGTTGCTTGTTTCACCTCAAGATTATTAAACAAACATGGACCCTTTTTCTTTCTTTTTCCTTTTTTTATATATGTATATATATATTTGTTTAGCTTTTGTTTAGATAATCAGGTTGGTGGCTGCCCTTGATTCTTGCCAGTGATTGTATAAAAATTCAGAGGGAAAGGTCCAATATGAGACATATATATACATGACCAACCATATAATATACTTTTTCTCTGTATTCACTAATATTTAATGCTCACCGTCCATTTCTTTGCAGGGACTTTTCAATTGGATGTGCAGTCTTAGGCAGCTCAACATCACTTCCAAAAGCATGACAAAACATATATATTTCAAGATAATTCTTCTTTGATTTCTAATTAAGCAAATTTTCTTTGTTTGATTGTTTGATAAATATTCTAAATATTTTGATGTCTTTCACTATATTGTCATCATTATTGCTATATATTGTGATTATATTAAGTTAATTCTTTTGCTTTTAAGTGTTATTTATAGAGTGAGTATAACTACTAATTAATTATTAGTTGGCATCATTCTTAATTTGGCTATGTGATTGATTAATCAATTCAAATAGATTAAACATGGCTTTTTTATTAATGTTTAATAAATGGTTTTCTTTTTTCCATTTCTACAAAAGAAGAAAAAAGGTTTGGAATGTAGCAAGAGCCAAGCACATGGCTATCACTTTCATTAAGCTTATAGTATTTAGGATGAACAAAGAGGAAATTTAGACCATATTGGCAATGGAATCAAGCTGCTGAAATGTCACTGTTTCTCACTAATAACCATCTCAATTGGTTGGTAGGGTGGCTTACCTTCCTCATATATATATATATATATATATGTGTGTGTGTGTGTGTAAATTATCAAAATAATAAAATACTAATACCTCTCTAACATGAATATGAACAAGAAATCAAACCACTTATTTGGTAAAACTATCCTTTTGCGTCATTATTATAGTCCAAACAAAAACAAGAGAGAAGTGTGTGTGCTTTATATAATCAAGCATTTTCAAAAATTAAATTTTTTTTCTTATTTTATTTATCAAATATGAACATAAGAAAAAAATTTCAATTACATTTTATAGAGCACATTTGGAATGATTTTTGTTTACTATACTGAATTAGCGTGTAAGTACGTATGCAAATTTGAATTATATCCAAATGTCTCTATTTTTCCTCATACATTAAAACTATTGGAATTCAGTAACATACAATTTTAAAGCTAAAAGTATTAAAAATCAATAAAATTTTAAAATATCAAAATAAGAAAATTTTCCTTCTAAATTGCATACACAGCTCAACCAATCTTTTTTTTTTAGAAAAATATTGACATAACACTATACTCACTTTCATAACTGAAGAAAAAAACTCTATTTTAATTCCAAAGTAATTGTTAATGTGTGCCAAATGTATCTTCATTACTAATCAATTGTGCTTATTTTTTTCCCGTTATTTGTTATGTATCCACTCCCTTTTTAATTTGTAATTTTTTTTATTTTAATATATATGATTTATTAAAAAAAATTGTACACTCCTTTTTTTTATTAACGAATCTTGAATAGTAATAATAATAATAATAATAATAATAATAATAATAATAACCGCTTTTCACTCGCTTTCCATACAACAAGAAGCAGGATTCATAGATTTTGATAGCTGTTGACATGAAAGCATGCAGAGCCGTAAAGCCCACAGACACATAATAAGATGATAAAAAGAAAAAAAAAAAGAAAAAAAAGAAGAAAAAAAAAAAAAAAGGAGAAAAAAGCTCTTCTGCGTATTTTAATTTTATCTCATTAAAGTGGGTCCCACTTCTCCCTCTCTCTTTTGTCCTCTTCTATAATGGACCCTTTGATATAAATAACGAACCTTCATTTCCTCCTTCCATCCCTCTCTCTCTCTCTGATCAAATAACAAGACTTAACAAAAAGAAGAAGAAGAAGAAGAAGAAGAAGAAGAAGAAGAACAACAACAACAACAACAACAATGGCCAAGAACAACAGTAACAAGCTCGGCAAGCTCAAATGCATGATCAAGCGCTGGAACTCATCCAGCCGCATCGCACGCTCTCCGGGATCCTCCTCCCGCTCCCAAGATGATGACACGTGGCGCTCCTTAAACGGCGACGTCGACGTCCCTACCGACCTCCACACCGTCTACGTTGGAAAATCCCGCCGCCGTTATCTCATCAGCAAAGACCTCGCTTCTCACCCTCTCTTTCTCAACCTCGTCGACCACTCCGCCGCCGAACACGAAGGCGCCGCAGCCACCGTCGTCGGATGCGAGGTGGTCCTCTTCGAGCACCTCCTTTGGATGCTCGAGAACGCTGATCCCCAACCGGACACTCTTGACGAGCTCGTCGACTTCTACGCTTGCCGTTGATGACGCCGCCGGAGGAACAAACTTACCGCGGAGCACCCCAACCCACCACCACCACTCTACGTGCATGGGATTTTTAATTTTTTTTACCTTTTTTTTATTTAGTTTAATGTTTATTTAGGTTGGGGGGTAGGGATGTAAATTCGACGTTGTGAGAGGGTAAAAGAAAGAACAGGTGAGGTTTGATTACTGATTAACCAACCCATTCTAATCTCTGAAAGGCTAAAGGGTGGGGGTATTGTTGTCTTTTTGTACCTTTTCTATTCTTTTTCCCTCTTTTTGAGCTCTTTAAAACAAAACTCATTTTCCTGAATTTCCAAAGTTCTTCTTGTCCTTGATGTAATATGATTCTCTATTCCTGGTAATAATTTAATGTACATTTTCATCTTCAATTTCAGCCCCATTGTTTTTTTTTTATTTTCCCTTATATATATATATGGGCAGCACTGTGTTTGCATATATTATTCGGTCTTTATTAAAGCTTACTATTTTTAATATATTGATTTGTTGATAAATAATTCATAGCAAAGATATTTCTTATTTTTTATATTATCATATCTTTCCCATGATTGAGCTTTATTCTCTTTCTATGCTCGACTCGTTCAGAATTATATATATATTTAAATAAAAAAACAGGAGTTCAAACACAATAGCAGCAAGAGGAATTTTGGCGGTGGAAAATGCAAGTGTTTTTTTGCTTTAGTTTCTTATTCATTAATATGGCATCAACCTACTTTAAAAAAAGAAATTAGAAGTTAGTGACAATTATGGCATTGTTATGTGAAATAAAATATTTATTGAAATCAATTAAGGCAAGAAAGAATCTAGCTAGAAATCTCAATGCTAGCTAGATATCAAATTAACCTAGCTTCCATTTTTCTTTTGGCTTAATTTCTCACCTTCAACACTAGTGATCAAACCCTTTAATATCAAAACAATTTGAGGCGTCTAACAACTCAATCATCTCACTACAATTGAAAAATAGACAGACATTTCACCTCTAATAATTATTTTATGGGCTTCACTAATTTCTCTTATGTGTGTCATCGATCTCCATGGTTTAGCTTCATTTCACCTTGTTTTATGTCAATATTTATAAAAAAAAATATATATATATATATATTGAAAATCTTTAAAAAAAATTTCATATCTTCAACCAAATCTTTGAGGGCATTCATATGATGAATATATTAAATAAATTGCAGAGCCATTTAAAAGCACATTGGGGAATAGTGTATGTATATGGTACCCACTGGCTAGAAACAAATCACTGTCAACCAGTTGAGCCTTATATATATGTGGATAGCTACAATATTATTATTCCACTTGCCCACACTGGTCTCAATCACACTTGTCTCTTGTTCTTGCCCGTAGATATATATATCCTTTTAATTGTTCAAGTTCAACCATCTTTTTTCCATGGAACATGCCAGACGTCTTTGTTTTTATATATATATATATATATATACATTTTTCATATAAATATAAATAAATCAAGAAATATGCATGAATATAAAATTAATATTACAACACAATTATATATTCTCAATAAACCAATATATATATAATAAAATAGAAGTGGAGTACATCCGAGGTGCAGTGAAAGTGGTTGGCACTAAACTTCATGCATAGTAAACAACTGCATTGATTTAAAACATCATATAGACATAAAGAAGACTAGATTACATCATGATTTCTTCCCCCTTAATTATTGGGTATTTGTGTACATTTACTTACGTCGATATGATGTTAATTGGTGGCGGCGGGTGAAGTTAGTTGGAGCGTGACCGGCGCGGCCATGTGCTTTCAGCGGCGGAACCGGGTTGGAATTTTGGCTTTCATTATAAAAATTAGCATTATTTCTTTTTTTTTGTTTTTTATCTCTTTTGGACTTTTGTCTCCATAAACATCAATAACAAAATATACTGTATATATATATATATATATATATATATATATAATCAGTTCACATGAAGAATATTATAAATTAATGAGCCGAAAATATGTGGACTCTTTCATAGCAAACTGAGAATTAAGAAACTCTTTGTCTTGCTGAACGGCAGCAGTGTTGTCATCTTAAATTAACAAACAATGAAGTGAAGTAAATTGTAAGTTAATTAATACTGCATGTAATGTAATGGCTGCAGAAATAAGCTAACCTTTAAATGAAAACTCACAATATATATATATATATATATATATATATATATATATATATATATATATATATAATAAGAGAGGAAGTGCACACATGGCTTGTTTCATTTTGTGGGGCTATGACAAGAAGCACATGCAGTGTCTTTTCTTTCTTGCTTGCTTGCTTTCTTTCTTATGAAAAACACTCTTTCTATATTTCATTTTCTTCTCACTCTCATGACTCTGCATGTGTGTCTATATGGATGCATATTTGTATTTATATATATTTATATATATTTCAGTTGGAAAGAAAACAAAAAATAATATATGGAAAAAGGACTCGTGGGGGAACAGTGGATCAAGAGAAGTGATCCTTTTGTTGTCTCTGTGTGTGTATGATTAGATGGTGCAATGAATATTGTCATTGAATTCATATTCATACAGAGATTGGAGATATATATTGATTGGGGTCTTTTAAGTTTTTTTTTTTTTTTTTTTCCTTCTAAGTTTGTTGGAAAACAAATGGTTTGGAGGAAAACAACTAGGGCTCATGAGGGAACACAAGCAAGCAAGCATGCATGCATGCATATATATGTGTGCCTCTTGGGATAGAGGAAGAGCTGGTTAATTTTTAAATACAATTTATTTAATTAAAGAGGTTTTATATGTTTAAAAATGGATTTATATTATTGTGGTTTTCTTATTTTAATTATCATGTTATTTTACTGCTTTTCTGGATTTTTAATTTTAAAAAAAAAAGAAAGAAATGCAAACAAATGGAGAAAGTGCCGAATACACAATAATATTAAAAGTCTACATAAAAGTAATTTTAGAATCTTTATTTTTTTTACTTTTATTTATTTATTTATTTTCTGGCTCGTCGTTAAAAAAAAATATAAAAATATCTCCCTACGAATAAATTTTTAATATGCTCATAATAGCTTTACTATTTTTGTTCTTACTTCAAGCCCGGCCCACAAATATAATGTGCATCTTCTTTAGTAGCAGGCCCATTTACACACGCATTTCAACTCGGCCCATTTTGAAATAATCTTAATCTCATTTCGAGCACAAACGTAGTAATGTACAATCATTTGTTGTCATAATTTTATCTACATTTTCTTATGATATTATGAAATTTGTTTTTATTAATGCATGGAAATGTATTTGTGCACTCTTGTTTTTCATATATATATATATATATATATATATATATATATTTATCTATACAATGTTGAAATAGTTTCAGTACATTCTAGCATGCTTATCAATAGAGATAGAGATAACATAAATTATTTGATAAATAAATAAGTAAATAAATAAATAGAATTTTTAATTTAAAAAAAAAAAACAAGTTTCGTGACCTTTCTTGAATTATTGGCTCTGATGACACGTCACGTAGTGGGGCCCAATAAGTCATAAGTTTTTGTCCCATCTAGCTTAATTGGGCTTTTACCTTTTCATTACGGGACACGTGGCGTTCTTTTAGTGGCGCTTTATCGTCTAGTTTCACGTTCCATTGGGGCCATCTAGTGAAATTGTGCCACGTGGAGAAAGATGAGTGGTCTTTGATGAACCTTTGACTCCGTCTGGCCGTTGGATTCTTTCAGATCCTTTCCTTGCTGTGAGGCCCGAAGAGGATACATCGTTTCACTGATTAGTCCCAATAATTTGGTTCCATGTTACACATTATATAAATAATAATAAAATTTTTTATTTTTAAAAAATAAATTTTACTTTTTAAATTTTCTACTCGAAAGTAGTCGTCCAGGGCAAAGATCATGGGAAGCATGACTTGGATTTGGGTTCGCACTATTTTATGTCACAAAAGAATAATTATTTCAAAAAAATATAAAATTTGATTTAATGGCCCACATATTTCTATTCTATTTATTTCCATAATTATTTTGGTTTTATTTATAGATTATATAAAATTGAGTATTTCCTAAGTTATGAATGAATTAAGTATGAATTGGCAAAAATTATGAGTTTTAATATAAAGCCGACAAATGTGTTTTTTTTTCCCCTCAAGAAGCTTCCAGAAGCTTCTTTACTTTTTTTAATGTATGCCTTTTCACTTTCCTCTGTGAATGTGAAACGGAAATGAAAAAGAGATGGAAAGGTCCCATGCATTCTCACACGGTCCCTGATGTTGGCTAGCTTTTTAATCAACTTTTCTTTTTCTTTTTCTTTTTTTTTTTTATTTTAATTTTTTTAAAAGTATATTTTATTATGGTTGGATTTTGTGTTTTATATTTCTCTTATGATTATAATCACAATTCATTTTTATTTCAAAAATAAAAAATCAAATATTGAAAATTTTTAGAGTGGAAAATTTTTATTTTAAAAACACTTTTGTTCATTTTTTTAATTGATTATTATAAACACTTCAATTGACAACTGTTTTAAATCCGAAATCAAAGCCTATAAGAAAGTCTAATTAATCCCTTTTTTTAATAATAATTAATAATAAATTACCAAAAACACCAGACAAATTGTATGGTATGGTGGCCTCACCAAATAATTGGAAGCTTGGTGTTATTATTCTCATTGGCGTTTGTCATTGCCTTTGGGTTATATATATATAAAAGGTTTATTGTTTCCTTTTTCAATACTTCCTTTTAAATCAAGCCCCAAAAGACCAAAACAATCATATGAGTTTAATCAAACACAACAAATCTTTCCACCATGAAGACAACTACTCCCTTTAGAAAATTAAAAAAAAAAAAATACACATCAAACTACACCCTTCTTGTCCATCCAAGCACGTTCTACCCTACATCATGGTTTTCAACATCTCTATACGGATGGATCGTAGTTTATTTCTCTCTCCGAGTAAAAAAAAAAAAGTTCGATTTTCTTTGGTCAATTTTTTAAGTAAAACTTTTAATCTTTTTGTTTATGTTTCAAAAATCTGATAAATGTTTTTGATACCGTAAATTCATTCGACAATCATTTATAGTTTGAGACTTGAACTGATAAGATCTTGGCGGCTAATTTATCCGTATTTTTAAAAAATTAATAAATACATAGATGAATTTAACTCGTTTTTAAAGTTGGACTCAATTTGAATGATTCGAACTTATATCATTATCGTAAATCCATACAATTTGGAGACTCAAGTTTATCAATAGTTTGAGTTGAATTTTTTTTTTTTTAAGTTATAAAAGATTTTATCATCATGCATTTATAGTCACATAATTTGACCAGATCACCAACCCTTCATGGCATATATCTTATTGCACTCGTGTAACACAATGGATTATATATTTATGGGTTGGTTGGAATTATCAAACTTGAAATAAGTGTGCTTGTTTATTGCTCATTAGACTTAACTACATGGAGCCCTCTAATAACTCTCCATCATATTTTCTCTTTAAATAATCTCATGTCAACTTTTATATATATATTGCCTGTCATTTTGATGTTAAGTTCTTATTATTCTTTTTTACTATTTATTTACTATGGTTAGGACTTGTTTAGCAGAGGAAAAAATATATATATATATAAATGTAAGAATTAATTTATATACACAAGTTAATTTTTTTACGTGAAGTTTTTCTAGACTCAAAATTGACTTTTTTGTTTTTCAATAAAAAGAGTAAATTATTTTATTTAGAATAAATCAAATTAAATTAAGGAGTGTTTTTCTCATAATAATTAGGTGATCGAGATGATTTATTTTTAGGTTATGGATTAATTTTTTAAGAAATGCTAATTATGTAAGTAAATAAGGGGGGGAAAGAATAAAATTTCAAATGATTTTGTAGGCATATAATAGGGGTATATTCTGTTGTTTAGGAAGGAAAGATGATTACGTCTTCTTTTTTGTAATTTTATAATTTATTGGGCAAAACAAAACATGTGATTAATTTTAAGTAAATGGAGGGATTGATGAGAAAATGTGGGTTTTATTCTTGTTGTGATGATTGTAGAAGTGGACACGTTAACTCGGGTGGAATGAGACTTTGGAAAAATAAAGCAGCGTGGTTCAATTCTGGTCATGTCCCAATTTGTATATTCGTTTTCTTCGCATTTACTTCATTAATTTGTCTCATCAAATGATATTAAATCAATCATTATATTAACCTCAATATATATACATATATATATATAATTTACTTGAATATTTAGCTACTAATCATTTTGATTAGTTCTTGTCATGACCTTTTGTTTGCGTATTCTCCTCATACACTCCTTGTTAGAAGTTTGTTATGAAAATGTTTATGAAAAATTAAGTTTTTCCAGTTGGGTTTTCTATTAATATAATTTAATTAAATTATTAAATAAAAAAAGAGTTTTATATTGAGATGGACTGGTATTTGGCTGGTAGTGGATTGTATTAATTAATTAATGAATTAATTAATTAGTTTATTTATTAGTAAAAAAAGGGAAAAATGGAAATTATATGTTTATATATATATATATATATATATATAAACGAAGAAACAATGATGGGTTGCAAAAGGTCGAAGTTCCGGGAATTTTAAAAAATATAAAAAAAGGGGCTGATTTTTTGTCCGCCCGGGGGGTTTTTGTGGATTGAAGCGTCTCCCAAAAAATTAAGGTCTCTGTGGCTTGCCTTCTCTTGCCCAAAATTTCATTTAAATTTACCAAACAAGGAGAGAAATTCATTATTTCCTTCTACTTTTGATCCGATTCTTGTCAATTTCGGGGCTTTTTCGGTGGGATCTTGCGAGAGACTTAGAGATCTGCTTGGTTTTTGGTTGTTTATGGAAGCTGGGGAATCGGGGAGGTGAGTGATTTTAGATGGAGAGAGAAACAGAGAGGTGGAGTAGTTTTTGAAGGAGATGCTGTATTTGAAGCAACCGAGGGGGAGCTTGGTGGTCTGGTGGCCGTCTGTGTGGTGATCCATTTGGTGTTTCTCTTGGATGCTCAGCTGATATCGACCCGGGCCGGCGGCTCGGGATTCGGCAGGCGGCGATGGAAACGATGGTGCCGGAGCCGAGGAATGATGGCGTGCCGGATCCGCAGTGCCGGTATCTCCAGAAGTTCAGGCTCTATGAGACGCGATCTGTGAGTCAAGCCCTTCTTTTTTCTATTGGGTGTATTATTTGCATGAATGGCATTCGTTTTTAGGGCTGAATTTTGGTGATGCCTTAACATGCCCGAGTTTCTAGTTTTTTGGTCTGGATGTTTTGATTTAGTATGTGTTCAAAATCTTTTTTTTTTTTTTGTTATTATTTTTTTGTTGTTGGAATTTTCAATGTTTTTCAAGGATACTTGATACTGGTCGCTTTTTTCATCTGCGTTTATTGGGAAGAAGGGCCGGCTTTTGTTACTGTTGTTGTTGCTGTTGCTGTTGTTGTTTTGAAAAGACCTGATTTTGTCAGTAAAGATCTCTTCTTTTGCAATGGAAGAGAAGTGTTTTCTCGCTCTACCTTTACTGTTTCTCCAGCATCATGCCCATTGTCAATGTTTTTTTTATCGCTTTCACTTGAAGAGATCTTCATCTTTGTTATGCTTTTAATTTGAAGTTTATTCTGAATGGTTGTGCCTCTACTTGGTTGGGTTTTCAATTACTGGAACTCCAAAGCATGGTATATGAGCACTGTCTTGGATCACTGGTTTTTGAGATTTGGTTTGTGATGGTTTACGATGGCATTTAAATGGTTCGTGTAAGCCCTGTCATCGTTTGCGTGTTGGAAGTTCAGTATACCTGTATGGCTTTCTTAAATACATGCACTGGTTCTCTTCTATTATCATTTTATCGTGATCAATCTTCAATTCTGGATCTTTGTCCTTTCTTTTAATATTTTTAATGTTTCATATTCATTATGATCATATTCATATGTGTTTGCTATTAAAAGTTGGGTTGAATCCCTTAATATGTATTGACATTTTTCTTTAGGGTGTAAATTCTTGTCGTACTTTGTCTTTTATCTTTTTTCCCATGTATTTGTGATCATTCCATGATTGGGGCTGAGTGTCCTCTTTGAAAGTGCTTTTTTTTGTGTGGTGGAAGTACAGAATTTGACCTTTGATTTGTCGCAAGTGATAAGCGTAGAAGCCATAACATGATTTTGTTTTGATCCTCCAAGGAGCATCGATACGGACAATGTTTTGCTCTATTTGCTGTTTACTCAGCCTTCTGTTTAAATGGAAGGGTAAATATTGATATGCTGTCACTTTATGTTGCAGAAATTTTATATGATTGGAAGAGATAAGAGTAGGTCTTTCTGGAGAGTTTTGAAGATTGACAGGTTAGAACCTTCAGAGCTCAACATTCGGGAGGATTCCACCATATACTCGGAAAGTGAATGCCTTGAACTATTGAAGAGAATTCATGAAGGAAACAAGTCTACTGGAGGATTGAAGTTTGTCACTAATTGCTATGGAATTGTTGGTAAGTGAAACATTACTCTTGTTATGTAGTCTATTATCTTGACAAAATTGGTATATGGATCTTCTTGTTTATGATTTTCCTTTTGCAGGGTTTATCAAGTTCCTTGGCCCTTATTACATGTTACTGATCACAAAGAGAAGACAAATTGGTGCCATATGTGGTCACATTGTGTATGCTGTCACCAAGAGTGAAATGATAGCCCTTCCAAATCCTTCAGTGCGATCCAATATTATCAATACTAAGAATGAGAACAGGTCTTTTTTTTAATTGTAAATGAATGTGTAATACTGACAGCAATTTTCACAGAAACAGTAGTTATAGTATTACTGTGTTATTGCAGACTTTTATTCTCACTATTCGGTTTACTATTTTATACAAGATGATCGATACTTTGAAGGAGGCCTTGTCTTATTTGATGACTATTACAACTCTGAACTTTTTGCTGTATAAAATATAATTGGGAAAGCTCTGATCTGAGATATGTATGATCGTCTTTGCCCTAGAAATGTTTCAGTCCTATAAGTTGATTTGTGCTTGTCATGATTTATTCTTAATGTTAGTCAAGTATGTAATAAGATTATTTATTTATTTATTTATTTTGGTCGCCGCTGAATTTCTACTATGAAAAATGTGGGTCAGGCATGTAAGTCCTAACATACTGAGATTATCTTTGAGGATTTTGCTTTATGGTAAAATGCTTTTCAATTCATCATTGTAAGTTAATCAGCTCATTTTGTACTTTTGCACTACTGAATTGCCATTCTATTACTTTTTTACTGATTTTTTTAATGGCATTCTTATGTTTTATTTTGATTGATGGTGTAGATACAAGAAACTCCTATGCACTGTGGATTTGACGAAGGACTTCTTCTTCAGCTACTCATACCATGTCATGCGTAGCCTCCAAAAGAACTTATGTGATGGTGAAACAGGACAGGTTCTTTATGAAACCATGTTTGTTTGGAATGAGTTCTTGACACGTGGAATTCGGAATAATCTCAAGAATACCTTATGGACAGTTGCCTTGGTCTATGGGTTCTTTAAACAGGTACCTGTTTTTTAGCTGATGAAGTATTTATTCTATAACATTTTAGAAGCATTTCCTTTGTAAATTCTGACGGGAATTTTTCCTTTTAGCATGCTTCTTGAGGAATCTAGGTGTATATCTTGAAAAATTTTGTCGGTACCCGATTTTGTCAATTAGCATAGGGTCATCAAACTTGGAATGGTGTTTAATATGCACAAATTGTACGATGTAAATATCTGATTGCACCAATTTTTTGTTTCTGAAATGTTGCCTCTTGTTTTCTTTTTTGTTCCCTGGTGCAGGGCTCCACATTCTTTTATTGAGAAAAATGATAGATAATACATATTTACTCTTAATATCATTACTTCTAAATAGTTTAGTAAGATTGTTGGGTTATGCTATTTATTCATTCCTCTTTTATGCAAATCTAGGCCAAACTTTCTATATCTGGAAAGGATTTTCGGCTGACTCTTATTGCCAGGCGTTCTCGCCACTATGCTGGCACCAGGTATTAAATGCTGTAGGCAATACAAGATTCAACAATTGCTTTTTTCCAACTGATAGCATTTAAATTTGAGTTGAACTATTAAATTATGATTTGTATCTACATTTCTATACCAGATATCTAAAGCGTGGTGTTAACGAGAAAGGTCGAGTAGCTAATGATGTTGAGACCGAGCAGATTGTGTTTGAAGACATTCCTGAAGAAGTTCCCACACAAATAACTTCAGTTGTACAGAACAGGGGCTCTATACCCCTTTTCTGGTCTCAAGAAACATCCCGCTTGAATCTTAAGCCTGATATAGTTTGTAAGTTCTACATATCTCATATTACGATCTCCTGTAAAATAAGAATTTTTAGGTTTTCACTGACATTTTTCTGCACTTCAGTGCAGAAGAAGGACAACAACTATGAAGCTACTCGCCTTCATTTTGAGAATCTTGCAAAGAGATATGGCAACCCAATTATAATTTTGAACTTGATCAAGGTCAGTCTTTCTTGAGAAGTATGTTGTGTTTGATTTTTTTGTTAGCTTGAATTATAAGTTAATTGTGGGGACGAGTTCTTTTTTTCTTTCTTTGTTGCAGTTGTTTATAACTTGACATGTGTTTGACTGTTTATTTAATGGTCATTTCTTCTCTTGTATCTAGACACGTGAGAAGAAACCTAGAGAATCTATTCTCCGTGCTGAATTTGCTAATGCAATTGATACCATTAATAGAGATTTATCAGAGGAAAATCGTTTGAGATTTTTACATTGGGATCTTCATAAACATTCTCGGAGGTAATTGAAAAAGTGTTCTTTTGTTTTAAGCCCTTTTCAGTTGTAGGACATTGTTCGTATTACTTTGTCAAACTAAATTCTAACTTGAAGATGTGTTTTTTCAGTAAAGCAGCAAATGTTCTTTCCTTATTGGGAAAAGTGGCTGCCTATGCCTTGAATCTGACTGGCTTTTTCTATTGTCAAGTGACTTCGGTTCTACAGTTTGATGGTGACCTCAAGTGTCCTGTCCTTTTGTGAGTGACTAATGCAATGTTCTTTTTGGCTGTTTTTCCACTCTCATGTTTTACAGCATGTTTCCATGTGCCGCATTTATGTCATGCATTTGAATATGAAGCTTGTTATTGTGGCTATTATTTTTGTTTGAAGTTGAATGCTACTTCTTAATTAAGAATATTGACTGGATATTATATTTCTCTATTACTAACTTTTTTGTATTATTGGGTTGATGAAGTGTTTTAGGGATTCCTTGCATAAAATTTTGTATAATCACAATGACATGGCCATCTGCTGCATTCAAATGTGTGTTTGCAGTAAAAAATAGTTCATGCTCCTATTATATCTTTTCTTGGTTGCTTATCTTCTAAGTGCATATGATGTAGAATTTAGCAACTTTTCGCTTAGGGTTCACTATTGTTAATCTTGTAAAGATATACGGGGTTGTATTCAACGAACCAATGCATGATGATTTGTAATGCTCACATCTTTAAGAACCATAACCAGTCATCGTTATGTTGAGGATCATTAGTCTGAGGTGCAGTCATATGTGGAAAAGGATTATAAATCTTTTGACAGCAAAATGATAGTGTGAGAAATCAAATATCATGGATGTCTATCATATTGATAGGGTCATGGTTTTGATTTAAAATGGTTTGGTATACCTTTGAAGTGTATTGTACCTTTGAGGTGTACTCAGCTTGTCATGCTCTTTTTTCTTTGTCGAGCTATTTGGTTTGGTATATCTATTTAGATTTCTTAGGCCAAGGATTGAGTGGTATGTTCACAGGGATGATGGTTTTTTAAAAGAGGAATATTATTGTTAAATGATAAAAAATCTTGTGAACATCAAATATATGATGATCAAGGCCTTAGCTGTCAATCTAATATGAGATCTCTGTGCTTTCTTTATTTTTGAGGTTGATTTTGTGATTCACAGTATGAAATTATGCTATCTATGTTCTATTAGTCAGTCATTCATCATATGATATGATGGGATTTGTTAGAACCAAACTTACCAAGTATGGACATATACTCATGTATCAAATCAACAACTGTGATAGATCCTAACCACATTTCACCCTGGTGTGATTAACTTACTCCAGACCTGGCATAACATCGTCTTATAAGTAACGAAGTGTCATTTATTTCTGCATTTATTGTCATTCTTTGTGTTACTAATGCAACAAAATGCATATTAGTTTTTACAAAAAAATTCTGTCACCCATTTTCTAATATAAAATTTAGAATTATGTTTATATATTATTTCTAAGTTGCGCATATTTCACTGTTTGCAATTTCTGACCCAATTTGATAGAACATAATCTGAATTTCTCCTGCATTGAGAATTTGTCCACATATGATCTAAATTAATGTCTGTTTCTCTTAATGTTGAACTTTCTGATTTGATATGGTGTGGCATAGAATGGCTTATTTTGAAAATGATTCCTACTTATGTTTCAGAAAAGACAATGCCATTGGCTCTGCCAATGAATGGAGCAGCAACAATGCAACTGATGGCGATGTCTCTACAAATGGTTCACGAGAGGATGGTTTGGAGAACAATTTCTTAGTAGATAAAACTGAAAATAATGACACACCTTTGATTAAACCACCTAAGTTTCAGAAAGGCATTTTAAGAACAAATTGCATTGATTGCTTGGATCGCACTAATGTAGCTCAATATGCCTATGGACTAGCTGCTCTTGGACATCAGCTTCATGCCTTAGGTTTTATAGATGTCCCCAGAATTGATCTAGATGCGCCTTTGGCTGATGATTTGATGAGCTTTTATGAGACGATGGGTGACACACTTGCTCATCAATATGGTGGTTCTGCTGCTCACAACAAGGTATTGCAGGGATTTTTTAAGCTTGTTGTTTACTTGTGGTTATTAGAGCAATTACTAGTCCAAATTTGGTTAATTTTAGTAAACATGGATTTGCATATATAAGTTTGGGTCTCTCATCCTATTTAGATTATGCATTTTTTGTTGAATCTGTTTGAAGGGGCAATATGAGAGTAATTGGTACCGATATGTAAGTTTTTGGGTTGCATTGCATTAGACTGGCTAATATATTTGGTTTGCATTTTAGGATGGTGAATTTATGCTTTTTAGTAGGCAGTAATGCTCACAATCCTTTGATTTTTTATGTTCAATGGATTTCCATCATTTGATTGCACTTCTTGGTTTTATTTGATAATTATTCACTGATGGATGAAGTCTTTGGACTATGTTCTTAATTATTAAATTTTAAAGTTTATCAACGACTTTAGCTTGCTTAGACTTTGCTGGTAACTGATTCCAGTAATTAGATTGCTTTTTTGGTGGCTATCATTTTCATTACTAGACATGTATCTCATTCATTTTTCCAGAGTAACTGCTTCAAAAGCATATCAGTTAGCTGTTGATTTGATCTATGCAGATATTTTCCGAGAGAAGAGGCCAGTGGAAAGCTGCAACCCAGTCTCAGGAGTTCTTCAGGACGCTTCAGCGATACTACAGCAATGCTTACATGGATGCTGAGAAACAAGATGCAATAAATGTGTATGTTTCCATCTGTTTGCCTTCCTGTGCTCACTGGCTCTTAGTGTGCCTATTGCCCTCGGTGGCCTTTTTAATTTTAATCTCTTAATTTTTTTAAACAAAATTGGCTTTCTAATAATCCAGGTTTTTGGGGCATTTCCAACCTCAACAAGATAAACCTGCACTCTGGGAACTTGACTCTGATCAGCATTTCAATGTTGGGAAACGTGACAATGGTTTTTCTGATGAGAATGGAAGGTATGAATATTGATGCAACCACCATGTTTTTAAGTCTTATCTCCTGTTTCATATTTCCTGTGGGACGAAAGCCAGGGAAGATTTAAAACTCTGCATATGTGGTTTTATTATCTGTGATGGTAAAGATCTAAATTGAAGTTTTGTGGTTCAGATATTGTTTTTAAATCATTGTCAAATGGCTTTGGAAATCAGGAAATAGTATCTTTAAGAAGGGGAAAAGTGCCTCACCTCAATAGTCCATCATCATCTAGTATTGATCTTTATCATCACTGAGTCCATTTTCTGTCTCAATCCCATTCGTGCTGCCATTTTTTGAACGACTTCATGGAACATCCTTAAGGAGCAATCCCTCCCATTGCAATGACTATATGGTTTCTTTTTTTAAAACTTGCCTTTTACTTGATAGGTCAATCATCAAAAGATCACTATCAGATGGAAACATTCTTTGCGAAAGCAAGACACCCGTATCTGCTTGTAATGGAGGACAGAGGAAACTTCCTAATTCATCACTTTCTGATAGAATGCGTCAATCAAATGCAAAGGGCCTATCTGAGTCTACACCAGAAATTTCGACTTCCGAAAGTGATATATCATATGCCAGGTTAGCTTTCTTGCTTTGCAGTGTATTGGATCACACTCATTTTAGAGCTAGTAATTACTCAAATATCATAGTAACTAATAGTCCCACATTCGTTGGTTTTGTAAAATGTGGATTTGAATATATAACCTTGGCTTTCTCATCCTATTAACTCAAGCTTTTGGGTTGATTGAGTCCAGATATCAAGGGGCATGAGTACTCATTAGTCCCTCATTGTAGTTTGGGATAATATAGATATGACTATATAGGCTTGGTCTCCCATCCTAGTTTTTAAGTTGAATTCAATCCTGATTATGTCTCTTGTTTTCTCCTGATTTTTGCATCATGTATTACTTGCTTGCCAAATGATTTTGCATCACTTGGTTGTGTCGGAAGTAACTAGTTAAACATGCCTTGTTTAGTCTTTGCCACGGTCTCTACATGATAGAATTTGCCAAAGATCTGATCTCTTGCTTTTGTGATACAGGTATACTCCAACAATGCCTCGGAAACAACTTTTTGCAGATAGTGATCACAGTGCCTTTAATGAGCATGGTGATGCATCAAGCTGCTCGAATTTTCTTGATCTTGACTGGCTTTCATCTTCTGGGAACTCTTGTGAAGAAGAAATGTATGAAAGGTTTGTCTTTTTCCATTCAGTTGCAAGAATCCTAGCAAGAACTTTTTTATCTGGAAGTTTTTGCTTTGATATGAAGAAATATTACAATACTTTCATTCTTAACATTTGCAGGTTCACACTCATGAGTTCTCCAGCTGAGAATCTCTCCGCAGAAAATGTCATCAATGGGATAACTCCTGATGCCACTCCGCCTCTCAGTCAGCATGGATCTAGCGTAAGGGTCAGTCTCCGTTCTTTATTACAAAATTTTCAATTAACCACAGAACTGCCGATCACATGAGTTTGCAGGACTAGTTTAACAAATCCTTTTTGCCAACCATTATCATTACAGGGAAGAGAGACAGCAGATTTACAAATGGGATATGACGCTGCTGAGAACTCCAAAAATCTTAGTGAATTCTCTGATAGCTTTGTGCATTGGGTTCTCCACGGCGAGACTCTTTGTCATTGATTTGGACATGTGTTTGTTTTCCATTCATCTTTGATCGAGCTGACCCTCAGTTCCAGAACTGACAGAAGGAAGTCCTGGTAGAGAAAAAGCCAAAGCCATGAATGAGAGTGGGTGAGATGTTGAAACTGGATGGATGGCTGAAGATGTGGCACTGACTTTCATTTGTATGATATCATCCTCATCTCAAACCTGAACAGGGTGGGAGTGAATCTGGCCATGGTGCTACCTTTCAGTCACTCTAGTAAATAGTCAATTTCTGAGCTCTTTCTTTTCTTCTTTGATGATTTTTTTTTAATATTATGGTGACTAAAAAATCGTCATGCTGTAAATATTTTAATCATAAGCATATGCTTAGTTGATTTTGTTATTCCCGGCAACTTTTTCCCTTATTATTTTTCTTTTTAATTCAATTTTGGTATTTGTTTATTTATATATAATTTGTGTGAAACACCATTGGAGAAGAGTTGATAGGCCATGTGTGTGTGTATTCACTTTATATGTGCATATTTATTGTAGTTAATCAATCAGTGTTCACTATCAACGTTCTCCGTGGTTAATCACAACAATGACGAGTTGGGCATCAACGTTCGTTATGGTTACTAATTTTCAATAATTATATTTTTACTACTTTTAAATAATCACATGTTTACATTTTCAGTTTGGTTTCATAAGAATTAATCTGGATCTTGACCGTACTAACCGAATAAGAGAAAAAAAGGGTTTACTATTATAACAATGGAATAAAGCATGAAAGGTTTAATGTAAAACTAAACTGCTTACCATGTAAATCAGGTTGACTTCATGATCCAGACAAAGCCTTAACGGAAATTGGGCATATTTCATGCCAGCGTCGACCTGTACATAGAAATGCTTGAATCCAGATATCATTGACACATCGGTGTAAACTTATAGCGTGTTTGAGCAGCAAATGTCACTTCAAATTCAGATATAAAGCAATAAAAACAAAGATTATACCTAGCATTCGGTAGTTATAAATAACTCAAAATGCAAATCATTTATGATCAAATAGACTTCCCAGGGAAAGCAAACGCTTAACACTTCCAGAGAAATGGTCAGATTGTTTACAACTTAAGCACGAAGATTGAAAAAAAAAAAAATTCAAGCCTCAAAAAAATGGGCAAAAAAGGTCCATGTTGATTGAGAATTGCTAGATGACACCCCCAGGTGATTCTAGTCATTCCCAACCAGTGGCGGTAGGGGCTGGAGCTTGTGCACTCTCCCAACCAGCCGTGGCTGCAGGAGCAGCATTGCTTGGAGGAGCGACCACATCCCATCCATCTGATACAACACCAGCAAATGACAGGTAATGAAATTTAGTGAACAAGTCCAACACACGGTGCAATGTTAATCGTCAGTTTGAAAGAAAACGTCTCAAATTTATATCGTTGGTAATGGAGAAATGCCAAAGTTTTCTATTCAATTCGAAAGATTCTAGTGATCTGGGAAAAACTACAGTGATTTGCTCTGACCTTGAGTAGCAGCCCATTCAACTGCTGCGGCTGGTGGAACAGCAGCTGGTGGAACAGCGGCAGGTACAGCTGCCCCCTCAGCAGCCCACCGATCTGCAGGCCATTGATCACTTGGGATCATACCCGTGTATTCTGTAACAGCACCATAGTCAGGAGCGGTGATAGGAGCCTCCTCCTCTCCTTGTTCCTTGGCCTCCTCTGGATCCCTATAGAAAAATAGGTCAACCTGCATTCATGTCAAAACAATTATTATGTTAGAACTTAAATCACAGTTATCCAGAACGTAAGGCAATGGAAATTAATATTGGAGATGAGAATTAGAGGAGGCCATTCAAACAACAGTTCAGTAACTAATAACAGAAAAACCAAATTGATAAAAATTGTTAAGCTATAACTTCAATACTCAGACAAAACACACAACACCATGTGATAGCCTAAATAATATATTGATGATGTAAAGTAAGGAGGTCGCTTGTTTATGCTCACCATCACATCCCATCTGTGTCCAGGAGCAATGGTACCACGCATTTGCAGAACCATCCTGGCCAACAACCAGAAAAGGCATCCAATGCTGTGCTTCCCCTTGTTATTGGCAGGAATGCCAATGTCAACATATCTCATAGGTGAATCAGTGTCGCAAAAAGCAATGGTTGGGATGTTACCAAGAGATGACTCCTTGATTGGCTGCAAAATTACCATGATAATAATAAATACCAAAGACAGCGATAAAAGGCCACATAAGACATGAAAATGACAATAGTTTGTACTTGATCTACAAAATACGTAACATGGAGCACAACATACAAACCTGATGGTCGGTCCTTGGATCAGTAAGGATGAGGAGGCGAGGCTCACTAAAGGATGTCTGAAGTTGGTTGGTGAAGGTTCCAGGAGTGTGTCGGCCTGCAATGGGGTGGGCGCCTGTGTATTGTGCAAACTTCAGCACTGCCCTTTGGCCATACGGTCTTGCAGACTGGACAATGATGTCTTGTGGGTTTTCAATGGCAACAATAACTCTTGCGGCCAGCTGAAGTTTCTCCCATGTTTTACCAAGGTTGATGATGAAAATGCCTTAGCAAGGTACATATAAAACAATATCAGCAAACATGGCCAGCAAGTTGGTTTATATATCTATTGTATTTAAATAATTTACTACATTGAGAACTAAGAAATGGAAATATACCGCAAAATAAATGTGGGAAACGTGGGGTGTTACAGAACATAGTAAAAATTAGAACCATAAAGTTCCTTATTATTTAACTCAAACATAGATGGCAGTTAGCACACACGTGACAAGACTCGTACAAGTGTGAAGGTTGGTGTTCCATGCTGATCCCTAAATGGATCACCAATAATTATTAAGAAACAAGACACACATTACAACATTATTCGTTTATCATACATAAAATTAGACATGCGGATCAAAGTAAAACTTCACCCAGAGTTCCGATAAGAGGCCTGCAAAACAATTTTTCAGATTTCAGGCTTCAGGAGGCAGTCATACTTTCACAGGTTATTGAAGATCAAGTAAATGACAAGTCTTCATGGGCTAGCAACAACAAACACAAGAGCATATAATGCTGACTTGACAATGTTTAGTGAGGCTATATCTATTTTTTTCTTTGACAAAAGCTCTATGTCGCAAAATTTACAAAGAACTTAAAATGTAAGGAAGAATGAATTGCAATCTCCTCATTCTATCATCTTTAGACAGTTCAAAGATCAACAAATGGTCCAAAAAACTCTCTGAACTAGCACCCTATCTTAGCACACAATATAACATCCAACCACACTACACAATCTAATCTTTGCACTGAAAAAAAAAATCAGGACTTTTAGTCCTCTAAGTTGTAAATCCCAACACTACATTGTGCCTCTCCATTGCAAACCAAATGAAAACAGACATCGAGATCTACGTTGAGAGAGGTGGAAAATACCATCAGAACGGCGTTTGAAGACGTAGCGCTCCATTTGGAAGTCACAGTTCTTCGTCCCGAGATGAACGTCGGCGGCGAGCATCATTTGGATGTCCTGCTCCCTCGTCGTCAGCGTTCTCGCCGCCATGGCTGCCGCTCGAACTAGAGCTCTAGGGCTTTGCTTGGGCTAGAGCTCACAGAGTGGCAAGAAAGAAGCAACAAAGCAGAGGCCCGGGACTGAGTTCTTAAGTTCGCTCGAAAACCCTAAAACTGAATCTTGTCAAATGACCGAAATACCCTATGTATGCATAAAATGACGATCATGGTGTCCTAGGCCCAATAGCGAAGACTTCTTCGGCCGGAGGCCCAATAGATTTCGGATCCGGGTTCTTATATTGAATACCCGATTCGAAAGCCTACGTAAAACCCTAACCCCTCCTCCGCGGCGAAAGTTCCTTCTTTTCTGGTGTTCTTCTGGCCGGAAGCAATGGTGGTCTCGAAGCCCAAAAAGCCCCAGCGAACTCCCGAGGATGTAGACCTTTTGAAATCCGATGTCGCGTCGTTCGCGTCCTCCCTTGGCCTCGCCGCTGGCGGTGGTACTGTCTGCAGCTCCGGTTTCGATGACTCCGATTTCCGGAAGTCTGGTCCTATCAAGCCTCAACAATCCGGGGAAAATCTTGACAAATCCACCGATCTCAACGAGAAATCCGAGAAAGATCATGCCATTCCTAGGCCTAAGCCTAAGCCCCACCCTTTAGATGTCGACCCGTTCGCGAATTCAGAGAAGAAGAAAGATCTGCCTAAGCTTCCGCTGATGAAGGCCAGCTTGCTTTCCGGGCAATGGTACGTCGACGCTGATGAGCTTGAAATTAAGGTTCTTGGGGAGGAAGGGCGGAGGAAGGTTCCGGCCTTGGGGATTGACGGGCTGAAGGCATTGGTTGCCAATAAAAAAGAGGTTGCAGAGGGGTTGATGGAGCAGTATTCGAGGGATTATGACGTGTCAAGGAGGAACAAGGGAGATATGAGGCTTCTGGAAGTGACTGCAAGGTCGGGGACTTCGGCGGATAAGGTTTCGGCTTTCACTTGTCTTGTGGAAGATAATCCCATTGCGAACATGAGGTCTCTGGATGCACTCTTATGTGAGTATTTTATTGGACTCTCTGATTTGTGAATGATATTTGTTCTGAATCTTTTAGATGCCCATTTTTTTGGGGTAAGTCAAAGATGCTCGCTTTCACCTTTTATTTGTTTGTGTGCTTATCTCGGAAGAGCATTTGAGATGAGGAAATGGTAATCTTGCGATATTATTTTGTTTTATTAGGCAAAGGCGGGACAAAGCAGTTGTGCATTATAGATACTGTGGGAAAAGTGGTTTAACTATCATATTTGAAAGATTTTACACAATCGTTCATTATATGTTTTTTTTTTTGTTTTTGGTTTGTAGTTAATTTAAACAAATTTATGAAGATAAGAATATGTTTCTAGATCAAAATTGTCATTTCAATTATGAATGCTGGTTTTTATTTATGGCATATTCCCATTGATGAAGATGGTCCCCCTTTTACATATTTCTACATCTCTTCTTTAGGTTTAACAGGTCTCATCATCTTGATTGACCTTCTTCATTGATGACCAAGCAAAAATTGGAATTTCTGGGATTCATTAGATTAATATTTGTTCTTTGATAATAAATACAGGGTTGCATTTGATTTTTGCTATCCTTTTAAAATTCTGAATTGGGATTTCCCTCTAATGCAGCAATGGTGACATCAAAGGTCGGGAAACGATATGCATTTTCTGGCTTTGAAGCTCTAAGAGAGTTGTTCTTATTGAGGTTTGTACTGTCCTTTTCTAGATCTCCCTTGGCATCTAAAGGTTTTTTCTGTCATATAGTTGAATTAATGTTCATGATTTGTGTTGGTATAACTATGGATTCCGCTTTATGTTTGTAGGAGTTGTTTATCTGAAGGTAAATCTGCTACCCTCTATTGTAATTGTCGCCTTGCAAGAGCATCCTTTGGTTAGAAATTATAGTGGTTGCCATTGCAGAACAGGCCGAGTCATTCTAAAATTTTAGCACATTTTGCTTAATGATACATTTATTTCATTTCCCTGTTTTCAGGTTACTACCTTACCGGAAATTGAGAACCCTGCTGCACCATCCCTTGGATGAATTACCCGAAACAAAGGATGGTTTCTCCATGCTACTTTTCTGGTACTGGGAAGAATGTCTGAAGCAAAGGTGTGTTCTATCTATTCCTTTTTCAATGAAGTAAAGTTTGCATCTGTTTGCCTGTTTCTTAGACTTTTTTTTCTATCTTTAATTTTGAAAAATGGCTATAAATGACTAAGCATTTTATTTTAGACATAGCTTTCGGGAATCTACTTTTGGTTGGAGATCTCATCTTTTTAACCATAATCAATCACTAGATGAGTTGTTTTGATGCGCTGAATTATTTTGTTAATGTTATGGGTTTATCATACTTTCCATATCTTTACTTGTCACCCAAACCTTGCCTTTGTGTAGACTGCAATCGTAGATGTTGCAATGTGTTTATCCTCTAAGAGGATCATAATAAATCCCTCCCAACTTTCATGCTGGATGCTAGCATATGCCCCTACTTATCATAGAGACTGCATTGTAAAACACATTGTGCTGAAAAAATTGTATGTGTAGGCAGCTGTTGCGTATGATATAATATATATACATTTCATCTGTTGAATTGCTTCCAAGCCATATTTGTTTTGCTGTTGCATGCAGGTATGAACGGTTTGTTATTGCACTTGAAGAAGCCCTAAAAGATATGCTACCCAACCTTAAGGACAAAGCAATGAAGGTTTGTAAAACCTTTTTTTCTTTATGATAAGCCAACCTATCTAATGCCTATGTGATTTTTGATGCAATCCATGCAATATTCCCTCATGCTTCATCCTCGAATCGTAAGGTATGCTTTCCCATCATAATTATGATTCTCCAAATGTCCATTTTCACTATCATATCAGAATTCCTCAACAAATGTTTTAATTTGTAGCTTGCTTCAATATATTTTTCTAAAGTAAATCAATTGATTAAACAAGGCCCATTGGAAAGACCGGTCAATTGGGTATCTACTTTTTATCTTTGAGGAATCTGAATCATAGTCATTCCTTAAACTTTAACCTTCGTCTTTAAGTGCTCTTATCATCTCTACCTATTGTGCAGCTAAATGGCTGTTCTTCTAGTTTGTAGAACATATTGGTGCTTGGAAAATTAGTTGCTCAAGGCCAAATTCTATACTACTGGCCACTATGTAGTCTCATATATCATCATTGTGTTGTGACTATTCTTTATGCTTTAAGAGCATAACTGATGTTGAGATGTGGGGCATTCAGCATCTTTTGTAATATGATCTTTTTCCCATATGATAACTCATGTATTTAGTCAGCATAAAAGGCTGAAATTTACAAGCTCCATGATTTTTCAAGAACATTAAATGTACATATTCTTTTGACTCATTTTCAATCAGTTGGTGACAGTATGCTTTTACAAGGAGGATCTGGGTAATTGCACCTCGATAAATTTGTAAAATGGTTCGTGGATGTGATTATGTTCCACTTTATTCTGCAGATCTCTTCATTGTGCTTCGCTGATTCTTTGTGCTTCGCTGCTTTTGATTCCATGATTTTTTTTTAAGCTTCATTCATCTTGTATTTTCTTCTTAATTTATCATGGGTTTGTGGAATCACGGTTTTTTATGGCAGGCTTGTTTGTTATAATCTCTCGATGAATGACTTGTTTGTTATCTGGCTATCAAAATGTGGCAGAGCTAATGTTAAATTTCTTTGTTTGCTGCTAAGATAGTAGTGTTTGTTGTTGAAAGACTGATACAGAGCTGGTACTTCATTCTTCTCTGCAGACGGTGTACATTTTGTTGAAAAGTAAGCCAGAGCAGGAGCGTAAATTACTTGCTGCTCTTGTTAATAAAGTAATTATCTCCTTCCTGCAACTCATTAAGGATATTGTTTCGCATGCACCTTGTGCTTTTTATTTGATATTTTATACTTATCCCTTTTGTCTCTGTTAAATCTCTCCTCGTTTCAGTGAATAAACGCTTCAAACCAGCAGTGTTTTCTTGTATGTTCCGTGGTAACAGTGGTAACTTTTGTTTTGGCAGTTAGGGGATCCAGAGAGAAAGGCAGCATCTAGCGCTGCATATCATTTGTCATGCCTTTTATCTGCCCATCCAAACATGAAGGTATTTGAACTTAATGTCTTAGCATCTTCAATGATAGGATAATTGTACTAGTTATCTTGGTTTATTGTGACAGATGGAAAGGACTATACTGATCATTCTACATGATTTGTCAGTATTATTTTATTGGTAGGTCATGAATACTGTCTACTTTCAATAGGAATTCTGGAAATGAGGTCTGTTTGTTATTTGGTGGTTGAATAGGCTGCTTGAAGGTGTAATTTGACTTTGTCTTTGTTTAATTGCCCAACTCGCCAGAAAATTGGTTACTTGATATGCTTGGTTAAAGATGGGTGTCTTAATAAGTCATCATAGAGTGCCATTGGCCTTATCTCTCTCCTTGCTTATCTTAACGCGATGCCCTATAGAGTTTCGAAGCAGATGCATGACTGCAGCATGAAGATATCCTTCTTCTGTTGATGTAGACCGAACAGATCAGATAGGAGATATTAATGTTATGTAGTTATTAGCCATTGATGAACCATTGGTTTGGTATTGGGAGTAAGAGCCAGTTTTTTGTCAACTTCTTGTCAAAGCTGACTTACCATGGTGTAAATTTCTTTTATCTCACTATTGATTTTCATTGAGTTTCTTCTGTAGAATGAAAGTAGGCAAATTTGTGACTGATAAATTTATTCATCAGTCGTCATTCGTCATGCTCTTCTTGAGTTTCCAAGATTTTTTTTCACTTATATCTATATTCTTTAATTGTCGTAGGCAGTGGTGATTGATGAAGTTGATTCTTTCATATTTCGACCACATATAGGTTTGCGAGCAAAATATCAAGCTGTAAGTCGAGGTCATTTTACTGAGCTTTGTTATGGAATGTCTTCATATATCAATTTCTTTTATTTTCACTATTTAGTAATTTTGTTAATTTAATATTTTACATATTGCGCTCATAAGCATTTGATGATATTAAAGAAGCATTGCTTGGATGTTTCCTTTTATGAATGGACTTAAATTCTTCTCTCTCCTTCCTTTGCATGAGATTCAGAATTTTTAAAGATTGGATTATTTGTATTTGAGGAAGTCCCTTGATTAGATTGTTTTGCCTTGACCAATTTGTGACATTTAGAAGAATTTATTACCTGGCAAGATTGTTTTGACATCAGTTCAGTTGTTCCTGTGAAAGAGGTGTTATGCTGCCAAACTTGAGTTCTTCAAGTTATTATTTGTTGATGCTTTTCTGAAAGAAAGCATTGCATTTTTCTTTCTTGAGAACAAAACTTGAATTGAATAACAAGTGATATCTGGGTTGAGGTTCAGTTTTGTTTCTCCTAGGCTCAAAGTCAAGAATTTGTATATTACTTCAGGGTAGCTTTTGGTGATGCTATTAACTGTAATATATTTTGTTATATGCCATTGATGCCATTTCCTTTTTTTTTTATTTGACTGTCTTGTTCCTTTTAATTTAATATTTTTTCTGTTGACCGAAGATTTTTACTTCTGATGCTGTATACATGCATCTTCAGGTAAACTTTTTAAGTCAAATTTTACTAAGTAGTAAAGGGGATGGACCCAAGGTAGCAAAACGTCTTTTGGATGTATACTTTGCACTTTTCAAGGTAAAGTTCTTCGTTCTATAATTTGTGATTGCTTGGTATTATTTATTGAATTATTTTGATTTTGCAAATAATGCTTTCAAGATAGCTTGTTTAAGGAGGAAAATTGTCTTGAAACATGTTTGCTCTCCTTTTATGCCATTTTGTTTGGTATGAGCATTGTAGTTCATAGTAATATTGTCATTACCTTCAGTGTTCTTCAATACTTTTTGATCTAAGTATGTTGGTGTGTACCTTTATGCATCAATACCTATTCCTTCATTTCTTTTGTCCACTCATCCTCACCAATACTTTTGGCACTTCTGCGTTTCACCTACCAGAGTAGTCTTCAACAACTCTAAAAGAATACCTTGCAACCTTTTGAATGACGTTAACATGGCCTCTTCTATCCTTGCTGCAGAAGCGAGTAATGTTAGTATGGGTTTCTTTATTTTCTAGCTTGACAAGTGAATAATAGCTGAATCAATAATTCTAGAACCTCCAAACTTTTAAACCAAATTCACTGCCAGTTGCAACTTTTCCTGTGATGTTTCCTGTGAATTTTTCACTATTTGAACTAATTTGAAGCCAAGGATTGTGAATGCTTATATTATTATTCTGCTGAGTTGCTTTTTTTACCTTTTTGGGATGACTGTAGATGTGTTGAACATTGTTGTTTTTTACCTAACTTAACTTGTTTATACAAATTTACACCATAAGATATTACCAATGAACTTTTCATCTCAGGTGCTGATTTCAGATGCTCGTAGTGTTGATAATAGAAGTGGTGAGAAAGGCGGCAAGAAGGGAAATGAAAAAGGGAAACTGAACAATAAGAAAAAAACTAACTCGCATCACGATAATGAAGGGCCTATTGAGTCCATTGAAATGGATTCTCGGCTTCTATCTGCGCTGCTAACTGTAAGTAGTTTTTTTTTTCTAAAACCGCGTTGTTTTTAAAAATGTTCTAAGATGTACCTCTCCCTTGGTGTTCTGATCAATAGTCACTATGTAGCTAAAATTATGCATTTTCCATCTCTCCAGGCAATTTAGTTATGTGGTTTTGCATCTATTTCCGGGCACCACATTTACTTTGAGTTACTATATAAAGCATAATGACGTTATGCCAGGTCTACATACCTATTTCTTTTTTTGAATTTTTTCCCTTATTATCCCCCATGTCATTGAGGCATAATAACTATATATTTGCGTATGGAAAGTTGATATGTCTTGTTTGATTATTCACTGAACTTCAATTTAGCATTTAATGGAATTGGCAATACTACCTTGGATCCGTTTTAATCTTTATGCAGGGAGTAAACAGAGCATTTCCATATGCCACTAGTGATGAGGCTGATGATATTTTAGAGGTTCAAATGCCAATACTTTTCAAGTTGGTGAGTGCATATTTCATATATCACTTTTAACTACCTTTAGAACCATAACTATGTTATTTCGTTTAACTGCCACTGACCTTGAAGCTGTTAAGTTTCTCAAGTCAAATTAAAGTCTTTACATGCAGGTTCATGCGGAGAATTTTAATGTAGGGGTTCAAGCCTTGATGCTTTTGTATCAAATCTCATCAAGAAGTCAGATTCTTAGTGACCGGTTTTATCGTGCATTGTACTCAAAACTATTAACACCAGCTGCTTTAAATTCCTCCAAGGTATTTTGTTCTCTACTTTCTGAATATGTTCTGGCTCTGTTATTGCTATAATTCTAATATGTTTTCCATTATTAAAGAGAAACAAACATTGCTAAGCAAGATGCAAATTTTATGCATATGTTGAAGGGGACACATAATTGAAGAAATTGAGATTTATTTTGAAAAGTCCAAATAAATCAATGTTGGGGAACCGATTCTATGGACAAAATGTAAACATGGTATCAGAAAGCTGATTGGTAATTTAAGTTATAGCAGTGTGCTGTCATTGGTTCCTCATGTCGTCTTCTTAAGCATCTTGATGTACCCAAATACAATTCCCAAGTTTCTTAAACCTTTACAAGCCAGAGTTTTTTGGATGCCTTCTAGTTGTCAGCCTGGCATCTTGGCTGCTGTTTTGATTACTGAACTCTATTATGAATATATCTTTAAGTTGTTTGTTCATTTACTACCTTCTTTTGTTTTTTCATGCATCAAAGTCACTTATTTGTAACTTTTACTTTTACTGTCCAGCCAGAAATGTTTCTTGGACTTCTGTTCAAAGCTATGAAGAATGATGTAAATCTGAAACGGGTATCTGCCTTCTCAAAACGCCTGCTGCAGGTTGGTCACGAGTAATATTTTGTTGTGTCACTTTCTTATTTAGCAATAGGACATTTGTGATTCTACATAATTGGATCTTGCATTTAAATGCATTGATGTATATGTGTGTGTGTGTCTAAACATCAGAACTATTTGCATTGATGTATATGTATATTTAAATGCATTTATATATATAGTCATGTTACCCAACCACGTATTTGCATTGAATAACATGCTGTGTGCAATAGCTTTAAGTTTGATCTCTTGACAGCACTACTATTTCAACTTTTTTATCTTCATAGGTTTCACTTCAGAGACCTGCTCAATATGCTTGTGGATGTTTGTTCTTACTATCTGAGGTTCTGAAAGCAAAGCCTCCTTTATGGTATGTTATTCTAAACATCAGAACTAATTCTGAACTTGAATTTAGTTTGTGATACTCCAAGTGTCTGTATCTGACAGGAGTATGGCACTGCAAAATGAGTCTGTAGATGATGACCTTGAGCACTTTGTGGATATCATAGAAGAGCCTCAAAATTTGTCAGCCATTCCTTCAAGTAAAACACCAGGGAATTCTGGTGCTCATGCTGCTTCACTTGATGGTAAAAAACCTCCAGCTTCATTTGCTGATGGAGAGGACCCTGTGAATGATGGAACACAGTTTCAATCTGGTCATGCTAACAAGGGACGCGATCTAGAATCTTCTGTTGTAGGATATGATCCACGCCATAGGGAACCTTCTTACTGGTATTTTTTTGTTACACTCAAAATCACTCATAATGGTGTTTAATAATTAAACACATCATTTTTATTTTTTTTTCTGGTTCTTTGAGATTTAAAGAATATGTGCAATTAAAAAAAGTGTCATGGAGGTTATTCATGTTTTTGTATTAGAAAGCTGCTGTTTAATGTAGAACGCTATACCAGTGAGGGACTGAAAATGTGTCCCTGAAACCTAGTAGTCATCTTTCTCTGTTAATGATCTGAGTTTGGCTTTGCATTTAGTCAGTGATGTCTCATACCTTTTTATCATTGGCTTTCTTTAACTTAAGTGTCCTTTTTATGGTATAATGGTAGTTGCTTAGATATCATGTTTGCAGTGGACTCATGATTTCTAGGCTGAGGTGTTGTTTGAGAGTCTGCAAGACTGCTTAATAGTTGGATTTTTTCAATATAAAATGAACAGTCGTGCTTTTTCATCCCATAATTCAATAAAGATAAGTTGCCCATGCATGTATTTGTTAGCACCTGCCCTTTTTCTGAAAACAATGTTTGTTACCTTGGACTGCTTAAGGTTGCCCGGGTAAATTTTTAGACAATGTGTTAGTTTGTAATATAAATTCTCATCTAGTTAAATCGTTAATCGTGTGCTAATATAATTAAATGGTTCATGTCAAGCGCTGCACTTTTTTTTGTCATGTATCCAAGTGTGGCTTCATTGATCATAACATATGAACTGGCCTGTTTACTTTCTTTCTTCCTTGCTTCTGGTAGTAATGCAGACCGAACGAGTTGGTGGGAGTTAACAATTTTAGCTGCACATGTGCACCCATCGGTGGCGACTATGGCTCGCACTTTGCTTTCTGGGGCAAACATTGTTTACAATGGTGACCCCTTAAATGATCTCTCACTTGGTGCATTCCTTGACAAGTTCATGGAGAAGAAACCAAAGGCAAGCCGGAGAGCAGAGGGCAAATGGCATGGCGGATCTCAGATTGCACCTGCAAAAAAGGTTTTTCACTACACCATAGACTCTCACCATTTTTGCAGTTCACTGCTGCTTTATATTTTCTGGTTGTCATCATGCACATGATCCTATCTTTATATCATATAATAGTATATTCATTGAGTCATCTTGGTTTTCACATCAAATTTGCCTATCCTGTGATGTCATTCATGGTTGAATGTTTTTATCATTGTCTATAGATACCAATGAATTGTATCAATTGAGACTTCATTCTAAACCTCTACACATGTAGGTCTCATACAGGCATATGTTTATGGCCATCGATCATTATCATCTCTTCAATTACTTTCTTAGGTCTTTTTCCCCTTTTTTTACACTATTTTCTGTTTCTCATCTCATTCTATACTACATTGTAAATTATTGAATTCTTTAATGCTAAGTGGATTTTCTTGCATTGAGTTGGCCTCATGCACTGCTTTTTTGGACGAAATTGACCATGCCTCTTATTATCCTTGGTGCTTATTGGAGCTCTTTTTGCAGCTTGACACAAATCATCGATTGATTGGGGATGAGATTCTACAGCTAGCAGAGGAGGATGTGCCTCCAGAAGATGTTGTTTTCCATAGGTTCTACGTGAACAAAACAACTTCATCAAGGAGGCCCAAGGCAAAGAAGAAGGCTTCAGAGGATGAAGATGCTGATGACCTGTTGCCGGACATAAATGATGATAGTGAGGAAGAGGAAATTGATAACATGATGGGCTCTGGAAAAGTTCCCATGGATGATGAAACTGGAGGTTATGATTATGATGACCTTGACGAATTTGCTGATGAGGATGATGCTTTATTGGGAAATGGTAGTGACACAGAAGTCGCAGATGGTCAAACTCCAGCAAAGCCTCCTAAAGAACAAATACATGGGGATGATGAAGATGATGATAATGAAGATTTTGATGACGTCTTGGGTGTAGACAGTGGTGATAGTGATGGTGGTGGTGGTGGTGATGATGAAAGTATGAAATTCAAGACGTCCAAGCAAGTTGGTAAGAAGCGGAAACGCGAGAGAAAAACTCGACCTTCTCCATTCGCCAGTGCAGAAGAATTTGAGCATCTGATGGCCGATAAAGAGCAGAAAGCCAGAAAGGGCTCCTCTAAGCCCACATAATCCTAAGAAAAATAAGAAGTCACACTGAGTATTCCTTGCCAACCTTTGTTTGAATTTGTATTTCATCTGTGTTAAACAGAGCAGTTTTGGCCTTGCACTTACACTGATTGTATACAACCATTCACTTTGTTGTAGTCTTTATTTATGAGAAGCTTGTCGCTCTGTTAATGGTACATAAATTCCTACACTTGTTTGAATGACGCATGGTGCAATTACGTAAACCCCCTAATCTTGTTCAGTTAATCAGAAATCAAGTACTATCTATCAACATGGAGCTCTTGTTTTGATCTTTTATATACAGAGAGCCGCAGAACATTTCTGTGTTATATGTGGGAAACTGGAGAGAAGTATAGTCTGCAGTACATTACAAATCCATTGTCAAACTGATAAACCAATGCGAAGAAAATTGCTGATATTGCTTGCCATGCATACCTTGTGTGACTTAATTATTCTAATTGCGTCCTTACTGAATGCAAGACCAACACCACCATCATACTCAATGCTTATCCTGCAATCGAGATAAACCTGCAGAAAGAGCAACATGTAGAAGCGGATCAATTAGAACAACAAGTTTGAGTTGCAGGAGAAGTTCAAGGTGAACCTTTATGGCTAGCAGGGGGAAGTTCAAGGCATGAGGCTGGGCTTGAATTCTGCCAAATATATGTATTTCACCATCGGTTGTACCATTAGAAGAAAGAGCTATTCCATTGATGAGTTTACTGACTTCCCATGGTTGGTATGAGACCTGCACCTGGACTGTCACATTCCGGCTTCTCGGAGGCTGGTAGAACACCGGAACTTGGATAACACCCAAAGCTTCTTGTTCATATAGAACCGCAAGCTCTGATGAATTATACCGTATTCCAAGCTTATTCGGGTTTTCGGTCACAAGTAGTACATTGGCAAGTGATGAAGAATAATTGAGTTGTTGGCTAGAATTTACATCCAAGTTGAATGACTGAAAATTTATGGAGTGGAGATGAAAAAGGGGTTGCTTTGGTCTGATGACAAAGACTAATGTGATAAGAATGGCCACAACCAATGCTTTAAAACCGAGGAGGATTAGTGTGAAGAAACAGCAGCATCTTCCAAAGCTAGTGGATGGTTTATGGGGGTGATTCTTAAGAGCTGGTTCTGGTTCTTCTATCTTCTCTAATGAACTCATGCTCTTCCCTCCTCTTGCTACTTGAACTCATTTCATAATGAAATGATGCTTGAGAAACATTGTAGAGTGTTAACATGAAGGTTCTTTTGTCTTTAAAAAGTAGACTTTTGGTTTGTGCAACAAGGAGGGAAACGGATTATTTTCCTTGCTGTGAAGCATTCCTTTATTATTATTATTATTATTTTATTTATTTTTTATAAAGCAAATTTTGTGCATAGATTCCTTCCTTAAAAGCTGCCAAAGAAGTTTGCTTTCCGTGAATTATCTCCTCAGAACAAAGTTCCATGTTTTAATTTATTAATATCATTTTTTTAAATTTTACCAGTAATTGATAATAAAAAATTGATTATCTGCCATGTTAATTTAAGTGGTAATGTCCCTTTTGATTTAATGTTGCATGATTCTATTTAAATCACTCAGTTTTGAAAAATTATGATTTAATGTATACATCATTAAAGACGATCACATTTGATCACTTTTAAGGACTATACACAAGCGACCAAATTGAAACAAAATATAAGCTAATCCAATCAAATAGTAATCAACTGTATGTATGGGCTGGGATGGGATGCTTCCAGGCCCACTTCACCATCTTACATGGTTTGATATTTCTTTCAAATTTTTTATTTATAAAATTTTGGCCTGTTTCAGCTAAATTTTTTTTTAAAACAATTATTTATAATAATAAATATGAAGGGCAACATATCTTCATACTTTTATCGACTTAAATTAAAATACAAAAAACATAATTTTTATATCAAAGAATAAATAATTTTATCATATTAATGTAAATCAACACTTAATTATATATAGCAACAAAAACACACTTATTCTTGGGCAGTTATCTTTTTTATTTTATACCATTTTATCATTTAAAATTTTGTATTTTACAGCTAACTGATTGAACTATTACATTTTATTTCCATATATTGGATATAAGGTTAATGGATCCAAATATATTGCATAAATATATAAGGTCTTATATGAGTTGGAATCATGCCAGCTAAGGAACAATAATAGCATTTGATAGTTCCTTAATATGGATAAATAATATTACATCTTATAAATGCTCATTTAAAAGTCAACATATAAGTTCCATTGTTGCCTGTCCCTTATGAACCTATTTCATCATATATATATATATATCATAAAAAAACAAATAGTTGAAAAGGCGAGAGAAGCAGCCGTGTGGGACATGGCTTCTACGCCCCCACGAAATTACAATTATGGACTTTAATAAATAATTCAAGTGTTGAAATTTTGCCGGCTACTTAGAACCAAAAAGGGAACTTAAATAAAAACCGGATTTATTTTCACAATAAAATTAATTCTGAATATATTATCTGATAATACATGTTAAACAATCTTTTCTATTCCCGGTTTCTATCTAAGAAAAGGAATCAAATTCAGAGAGAAAAATGAGGGTGTTAACAATTCTATAGGGATCAGTGAAGGCACACTGACACAAACACAAAAACATAAGAGATATGACTACTGTTTAATTTTTTAAAACTAAAAAAAAAAAAGAATTAAATAATTAAGTCAAAATTCAGATACTCATATGCTTCTCAAAGGCACTTCAAAACAAGTGCAAGCTTTTAACTTAGCACTAATCACCATAAACATATTAAATTATAAGATTGATTTCTTTGTTTTTAAATATTAATAATAATAATAATCATCATCATCATCATAAGGTGCTCTAATTCATTAATTAAATATCTGCTTCAAACGTTAAACGCTAATCCCCAAATCTCTCCGCATTATCCGGCCTGAATAAAACTGCCGCTCTGTTAAAATGACTGTTTTACCCTTCTTTATGACAACATTTCTTAAAAAACCCCCCCGTACGTTTCCAAATTTTCACAGGGAGAAGAATCAGCGTGCTAGTTTTATCGGTGAGATTTTCCCGTCGAGATCCCCGGCAACGGACCCGAATGGCCGGGCAGGCTTAAATGACCAAAGCGCCCCTCGTTTTCCGTAACCGCCTCGAATTGGTGGCATTATCGTCATTTAAGATGGACGACTATCAAAGGTAACCGAGTCCATGATGTGCTTCTTCCGGCCAATCGACTGCATCCACGTGCACAGCTGATATATTTTCTCCCGGTGTTAAACGAATAAAAAATAGTGGCAGTTTTATGAACAAGTCCCTGGAATCATAAAATGTACATTGTTTTCGAAGAACCCCTTGAATGTATTCGAAATGGCAAAACGTGGCTTACAAAACGGACAAAGGGCCTTTGTCTCTCTCGCTCTCCTCTTCCTTTTGTATTTGCTTCAGTGTGAACCCTTGGAACTGCTCCACTTCGTTCGTTGATCCGATCACGGCTCTGGCTCCGGTCACTGACCTATATACGATCAGCGATAGCTCCGGCCCTGGGTCCGACCACCGTTGCAGCGCCGTCTCTGGGAGGATCACACTCTGGTAGCTTCCCATCCATCTTCATAGCTCCATTTGATATCAATTTTGGCTTATTTTAAATCTTTTTTGTTATTGCTTGGATTCGTATATCGTTATCGATTGTTTAATACTGGATTGCTATTGCCTTATAATAGCTTCCGTTTCTTCCTTCTAGCTCTACGGTTTTGTAGCTTTTGTTTTGTTTAAATTACTGTAAAGATGTTTTTTTTTTTTTTATAGTGCTTGAAGCAGCGAGTTGAAATTGGCTGGTAAACGTAATGAGAATTGTGGGGTTATGAAATTGATCGTAGGTGGAATTAGCCCGAATACTGATAAATTTGCATTAAGTTTGAGTGTGTTCGGATTATTCTTTCGTTATTGCTAAGCCTTAGAATTCATTATGTACTTCTTCCTTTTGATCATGTTGCTCATTAAAGAGTGTCTTGTTCTTGTTCTTGTGGTTGTATACCAAATACTAATTAAGTCACTGTAGATTGAAATTTTCTATTTTTATGGCTTTAGGTTGTTACAAATTTCAGGTGTTGATGTTTTTTCACTCTTTTTTAAAATTTTATTTATCAAGTTCGCCATCTGTGGCCTTCTCTCTGGTTTGCAGGAAATTGTAGTTGTTGTAACTGTCCTCTTTGCCTTTCTGGTTTATCAATGTTATAGTTGTCCTGGAACACTATTACATAGTGAAAGTTCATTTTTTTCATTGGAATTTTATCTTGAATGACACTTTCGATCAAACAAAAATGAGCTGAAGGGTATTCTTCTCTATGCTAGGTTTAAGCAAAGAGAAAGGGGTGGATAAAAACTCACCTATCAGTCTCTTCTCTGAGTGTGGCGCTTGGACTTGTGCACTGATTAATCAATCAGGCGTGGAGTGTGCTCTTTATGTTCCAGATTGCTGATCCATTATATCAGGCTGAAATATTGGTGATAGCATTTGGGGTATAATGTCTTCTGCGGTTTCTGGGTGAAGGAATTTATTCCACAAGATTTGCTTGTATTTCTCGTCTACATATTGGGCTCCTCTTTCATCAAACAGTCTGGAGTTCCAATGGATGACTTCATTGATTCTTTTCTCCCATCACCATCATGGGCAGATGTGAACTATTCCGGAAGATCATGGGCTGAGACAATTGTAACTCAAACAAGTAGCTTACTTGGTGATCCAGTGGGGATTTATGAAGGAGATGAAAAAACTGCAAGTATATGCATGATTCCATCGAATCATACTATGGGCAATATGCTTGCTGCAGAATCAATCTTGCATGGACATAATGCTAACCCTTCTATCTTTCTTAATGGAAACCTGAAATATGACGTCAATAATAGCATCTGTTCTACAGATAATCAACTGCAGCACGAGGTATGAACATTTTCTATCTTCTCGCTTGCCTATCAATAATGGGCTCCTTAAATATGATGTCAACGGTTCATGTATGCATTTTTTCTCATTACAGGGAATGATGGAGAATAACTCAGTAGCTGGATCATTTGGCACAAATTTAGACACACAGTGCTCTGTCTCGCTACCTCATGGTGGACTAAATGATTCTGGTTCAATCGAGAGCATTGCTAGTGAATTATCTGTGTTTCCACATGGTCTTACAGATTCCCATGCCATTTCTTCTATGCCGGCAGTTTGGCCTGCATCATATCCTGGAGTTTCTTCTTTCCTCATGGGACATGGAAACTCACAAGGTTTTACTTCCCAAGGGGTGGAGAAAAATGCTGATATATTGAGGAAAGCATGCATGGAAGATGGTAAATTCCCACAAATGGACAGGCTAGCTTCATCTTCTGTACACGTAAAAATGGTGTACTTCTTTTCCTTGACTTGCATATTTGTCTTAAGATGTAACAGTGCAAGTCAGCTGACATTTGTGTTCTGGTTCACAGGATCAGAATGTACTTCATAATCCTACTTTGCATTCTTATCCTACTGGACAACAGATTAAATTGGTCAAAACTGATGGTTTCCAGCCCCATCAGCAGGTACTGCATTCTTTTTTCAAATTGGCGATTTTTTTACATTGACGTTTGTTCACTGCAACCATAGCTTTAACACTCTAGGAAGGAAAACCAATTCCACAATCTTCACTTGATAATGAGGACTCACCTGTTTTTCTCTTGATGATAATGAATGTCTCTCTGCTCTCTCTATCTTGTGTTATATTGTTGCTTCTTCTTTTAATTATGTCTAAGATAACTTTTGTCAATCATGGGTTCTTGCTGTCTAGTTGCCACAGTCCTTTGATGGGAATCACATCAAACAGTATACAAGCACTGCTTCGGGTGTTCAAGCTTCTCCAACCAATGCTAGTAGCGGTTGCAATGGAGCCACAAAACCACGTGTTAGAGCACGGCGTGGCCAGGCCACTGACCCTCATAGCATTGCTGAACGGGTAGGTTCATGACTGTTTGGTATGCCATAGCTGCAATTCGATGCCCTGCTTTAGTCCATTTGATGTTGCTGGGAAAATTCATCTTTTCACTTGAACCATGAAACCACAGCTTCGAAGAGAGAAAATAGCAGAAAGGATGAAGAACCTCCAAGAACTTGTACCAAACTCAAATAAGGTGATGTATATATTTGGACTTTGTTTCTTGTTGTTTTTTAAGTCATCTCCGCGTGTCAAGATGGTTCTGAGTCATAGTTTGGCATAGAGTCCCCTATCTGGTTCAGAAACAAAATCAGTTTGCTTGTGATATCTGACAACTTTTAATATACGAATGTTCTGCGGATTGTACCAAATCTGTTGAAGTATCTATTATGCTCTCAATATGTGATTATACTGTGTGTGTGGGTGTTTCTTTAGATAACTTGCCTTGATCATACAAGTTCTGCATCTGCTCCTGTCTTTTACTGGTTCAATATCTAGCTCGATTGGTTGTGTCTGGTTTGTGAGGTTCTTTAGCTTTATTCTGTATTGACAGTAGACTGTTCCTGATGTGTGCGTTTTGTGTTCACCTGCAGACTGATAAGGCATCAATGCTTGATGAAATTATTGACTATGTCAAGTTCTTGCAGTTGCAAGTCAAGGTTCATATATAACCATTACAAACCATTGACACTATTTTAATCCAGCTCTTACTGCTTCCTGATATATGTTGCTCTTCTTGGAATCTGAAATACAGGTTTTGAGCATGAGCAGGTTGGGTGCTGCTGGAGCAGTCGTTCCGTTGATTACAGACATTCAGAATGAGGTATCATTTCTTTCTCTATAAGTTGTCCTAATTCTTTAGTCAAATCTTCAGTGGCATCTATCCATATCATCCTTGGTTAGCTTAAAAGCTCATTAGCATAAGATCAGGCTGTGCAGCAAAGGAAATGAATTCAGGACAAGAAAAGCGGAACGCATGCAACAAATTTTTAAAATTTTTTCTTTAAAATTTTTTTCATTCCGTAAATGTAGACAAACAGCTTTAATTTCTTTGCTTTGTGTACTTGTTCAAGCAGGGTTCTTGCAATCTGCTTTCAGTGGGGTCTGGGACGGCGGATCTATCTGAATCTCAAGATAGCCTCGCCTTTGAGCAAGAAGTAGTGAAGCTGATGGAATCGAATGTTACCACCGCAATGCAGTACCTGCAGAACAAAGGCCTATGCCTCATGCCCGTTGCGCTTGCCTCTGCGATCTCCTGTCAGAAAAGCTCCGGCAGTATCATTCCCCCTGACAAGAAGAAACCAGATGAAGCTTCCACTGGCTGCAATGAAACAGTAGTTAAACAAGAAGAGACACTGAAGCCGGTGAAGAGCACGAAGGAATTGAACCCCAAGGCATACAAGGAAAACTAGTTGCTCTTTTTCTCACCTTCAATTTCGTATCTAAAGATCGAGTAGAGTAGATGATAATATTTCAGCACAAGCAAAGAAGAGGATTTCACTTGCATATTGAGCTGAGGGTATATATCATGGGGTAGCTTGCTATTGTATAGGCTTTTTCAGGCTACATTACATGATGCAGATTTGATATTTGTTCAGTATTTGTTATTACTGTTGATGAATCTGTTTTGTTTGCTGTTGAATTCTAACCAGGACCCGCCCGCGTATGTGTGTGCCTCTCATAATTTGAGTCTGATTTTTTTTTTTTTTTTTTTAAGAAAAAAAATAGACCACATCGATCATGCTTTGATCAATTTCTTTACCAAGATTAATAATTCTGTATGCATGGTAGTCAATAAAATATAATTAATAATCATAATAATAATAATAAATAAATCACTTCCTACTCTTGCTAGGACTACAGTTAAAATTAAGATGCATAAATCCTACTCTGAATCTGACTCCAACTCTGAGGGCAGAGACCCAACCAACTGCTTATTTATACTGCCAATCCAAGGCAAATTATATTGTTATAACACAGTTATGCTTTGGTCATTGTCAAACATGGAGGTTGACGGAGAATATACGGCTTTAATAAAAGACATGGAGTACGTTCTTGAACAAGTGCGAGTATCCAAATTCTTTGCTGATCTCATAAACCAGATTCAAGAAAAACCTGATATGGTTTCCAATTTCAAAGCAGGGCCTATGGTGGTGTATGGACTTGGCAGCATTCAATATGACCTCTCTGCAAAATTCCAACTATCCCTCGCTCTTCTTCTGAGGGAAGTGATGGGGCTGGAGATCCAAGCAGATCAGATCACTGTATGTTGCGACGATATTACATTGACACCCGCCGAAGAAGAAGCGATCAAAGCCTATGGATGTCATGTTGTTCTCATCACTGACGGTCGGTTTAGATGGACCATTGCTGATGAACCTACTGTATTTTTCCTTCCCTTCACTAGACCTGAAGTTTTGGGAGATCTATTGCATATGAATTGGTGTCCATCACGGTTGGAAAAGATGTTGATCTTGGGAAGAAGCTTGAAATCCATGGCCGAAACTTTGGATCCAGTGGTATCCACATGCAACAATGATAATGAAGGAGGACGTCCCATGATAACAGTAGGAAAACTATCGTATGTAATGGATAGACTAAGATACTTGTGGGGCATCAAGGAGTACACTGAAGAGTTCAAGATCACAAACACATCACCATCAGTGAGTACTGAATCCCAAGAATTCGACTCTGAAGAAATCTTCCACGGTTTGTGTTGGCAGGTGTTCAACACTAATCGGCTAAAGAGCGTTGAGGACATGGATGTTTTGTTACCGAGTAAGGCCTCAAATTAGTTATTTTTGTTTCTTTTTTTTTTTTTTTAATGTTCATTTCTCTAATTTCAGTGATACTATATGCATTTGAGGCCGTTGTTCTTGTTATTATAATTGTTATATTTTTATCATATATCTTTTTTAATTTTACATTTTTTTTCCTTTTTTTATTTAAAGGTACTGAAAGATGCTTCAAGTGGGCAGAGAACGATGATAGGTATGAACTAGCCACGTTAAATAATTAATTTTTTCTAATTTAATTTGTGATTTCTCAAAGTGCACGCTCACTACTTTTATGTATTTATTTAAAAAATTGAATAAGCAACATACATGCATTAAAAAACACAATATATAAAAGTCTATATTTATTTTCAAATTCTCCCAAGTAACATGACTTCATCCTTAGCTACTACGAATATCTTTCTTTCTTATTTTAAAAAAATTATTTCCACAGTAAGTTAGATGCTCGTTGTATAAATAAATGTGTGTGTGTGTATATATGATTGTCATATTTACGTTTTTAACATTTTCATTAAGAAATAGGGGTACAAATCAATTGCTTGATGTTCAATCTTTGGATCTTCTTTGCAACTAATCGCCAATATTTATCATTTCAAAAGAAAAGTGCAAATCCTTAATTTTTTTTAATAACTCTTTTATTATTATTTTTTTTAAAGAATCTTTAGAAGCTTCTTTTTTGGTTTAAAAAAATTGATAATACTGTGTTTTATATTTTCAAAAATATTTTTGTTCGAGGGTTTTTATTTATAAAATACCAAATGTTAGTTGTATTCATAATCTTTAATTTATATTTTTTTTAAAAAAATATATATATATATATACTTTAATTTGTTTCACAATATTGAAATTTTGAATTATTCGATGAATTTTACCAACATACATCGGTAATTAAAGATAAACTTGAAGCTAATAATGGGCTTGTTGTGTTTGAAAAAGTATATATATAAATAAATAATGACTAGCTATTTTTATAATAATGATATTTTTTTACTTGTTAATTATAGTTACCCCTATCGCATGGATGAAGAAGATGTTGCGGAATTAGTGAAGCTACAACAGGAGATGGAGATCACTAAGATTGAGTTGAGAAATTCTACACAGTATCAAAAGCTACGTGGTCAGCTTGAGGAAGATTATTTATTACAAACCGAAATATCACGTCGTCTTGGATTTGAGGAGGAGGTTCAAATGATAATTTATGCACTTGGCAGTTTGGAGTACTCTTTTGCTTCTCAATATCAATTTGCTTTGGCTCTATTAATGAGGGAAGACATTGGCATGTTGAGGATCGGAAAAATACAAGTGTTTGATCCATGTCTTACTCCAGTAGATGCTAATTTGATTCGATCGTTTGGATGCAATGTGCTTTCTGTTAATGAATTTGCTAGAAGAAGAGTGGTGATGCCGACATTATTTTTTCTACCGCATGCACCATACCATCTCGTCGCTAATCTATTAGAAGCGAATTGGGTACCTTCCAAGTTGGAGAATTTGATAATTCTTGGGACATCCATGCATCATTGGGCCACTTTGAAGGAGCAACCTGATCCACCGGAGCCAGAATATGATGAACTAGAAAAGCTGTGTATAAATGATCGTGTGAGATACATAGGAGCAATCTATGAGTGGAGTGTTAGTGTTAATTTTACCATTGATAAAGGGGAGGAGTGCTGGCCATTGAAAAACTTTCATTGGGTATTCTTTAATCTTCAACCCAACATCAATATTAATTCTCTTTTACCAGGTAAGTTTGTTTGTTTGTCAAGCTAATTGTATCATTTTACTTCCACAATTGAATTGTATGTGTTACATAAATAATATTTGTTCGTCTTTAGAATTAGGTCTCTCAACAGCAGATAAGATTCAAGTTCACTACTCAATTTCGCACTCGGAAGGAGATGTGATTAGGTGAGTGAATTATTTGATAAATGCATTCAAATTAATTAAAATAGGCATAATCTTTGCGTAAACATTGTTTTCAATATTGAATTAAACATTTGTGTAATGTGTGTGATTTTTGCAAAATGGCAGTGACTTGCGTGATTCTGCGGAGGAACAATACTGTGAGATGTTTTTGCCTGACCAGGAATGGAATGATAAATTCGATAGTAAAGAAACATCTCGTGCCCCGTGTAAATATCGCAAAACATGGAGTCAACCACAACAGGGTTGGATTAAGCTCAATTTCGATGGTTGTGAAGATGGCCTAGGGAATTATGGGTATGGAGGCGTTTTGTGGAATAGTGACGGAGAGACATTGGTTTCATACTCAGGACCTATGAGCCATAATGATGTGGATGCTACACTAGCAGCTCAAGTGGAAGGATTGAGGCAAGGTATTATATGCTTCAAAAAGTGGCTACCTACCACTAATGGCGATCCAAAGTTGCTCATTGAAGGCAGTGCGCTCAGTGTGATCAGATGGGCTAGAGCTTTGCTTCCTCCGCCAACCATGTTTGTCGAGGCTTTCAAGGAGATGTGCATAATGCTAGATCAAATCACATGCGAGGTGCACCACGTTTATCCCGAGGCTAATATTGAAGCCAATCAATTAGCACAACAGGGTGTTACACTCCTTCAACTCAGCACATGGAACTAGATAGTTTGCTATTTTTTTTATTTTTGAACGCATTCATTTGTTTTTTTTTTTCATTATAGGATTTTTTTATTATCAAAAACAAAATAATTAGATTTTTATTAATTTGCAAAGTTAGATTTATAAAAATATTTTTATTTTTATTATTTTTTTGAAAAGATGGATAAACCATTTAAATAAGTGCTATTGTTTAATGAATTTGTAACTAATAAGTTTGTTTTCATAAAACAAATAACTTTGATAATGAAATTAAAAGTTCACTTGATTCATTTGAGATATATATCTCATTATTATCTTAAAATAGTTATTTTTATCGTTCCATATGTTGTTGCTTTGACTTGCTATTACCATGGTGGCTTTTTGACTAAAATATTGTATTTGTTTTTTTAAATTATTTCAAAATGGGCAATTTTTCTTATAATTTTTTTTGGGGTTGTTGGTTTGATAATTATTGGTGACATATGGATATAAAAATATAAATTATTTTTAAATTATTTTTGAAGATAAAAAAAATAAAAAAAAAAAAAAAAAAAAAAAAAAAAAAAAAAAAAAAAAAAAAAAAAAAAAAAAGAAAAATATCCCCCAAAAAGATAAAATAATAAAAAAAAAAAAAAAAAAAAAAAAAAAAAAAAAAAAAAAAAAAAAAAAAAAAAAAAAAAAAATAAAAATAAAAAATAAACCCGAGTGTATCACGTGAGGGATGTGGGTTTTCCTTAATTTTATAATTATCAAATAAATTCTAATTAAATATTGTGCTTTTATGAGTGTGGTCATTAGTGATGTCATGTAAGTAATTTTCATCATATTTAGTGCTTAACTTTCAGAGGATGAATAAGAAATTTTATAGAAAACAATGCAAAACATTCTTTCTCCGACACATAAAAAAATTGCTTTTAGAGCACCTATAAGATACCGCCTGAATTTATTGTAACCTTTATCCAAAGCTCTTGGTTTCAAATTCCATGGTTGCTAAGAACCGACTTTGACAAATAGATAATTAGAAATGGATATAGAACCGGGTGGAAGCCAACATAAGATACGTGATGCATTCCTATCCTCCAATTTAATCCACATCAACATATGCTATTAGGAAGACCTTCTCATTCACAATTCATAGGAGAGGCCAAATTACATAATTGGTGGGGTGGGATTAAATTCCCATGTCTATAGTTCCACAGACAAAAAGCTAATATACTTTATGGTATCATCAGGAGATGAATTAAATGTATAAAATTGATGCAATAATGCAATAATAGATTACATGTAACACTCAAACAACATAGAACTGTTTAGTTGGACCAGACATGGATTAGACCTTGCTTGTTGCCGGTGTAGATCTCGTTCCTGTCCTCATCATAGAACAGAGCTGTTACATCTTCTAATGCTTCTCTGATGGTGCTTCTAATGGAAGATCTTCCAGTCTCATTTCTACCACGAAGATTGATACGGAGTTGGGGATCGTTCCCACATATCTTGGTGATACATTTGCCAGTTAGGATGTCACTCATGTTTATAGAACCAACAGCAGAAACTGCATCAAGTATTGTTGCTCTCTTTCATTAGATTAAATGTGGACACATGATCTAAAGACTTAATCGGGAAAAGAAATCAGTTTTTACCTTCTCCCTCATCCTCATAGTTTTCTTCAGCTTTGCAGTAGGAGATTATCAAGTCTTGGTCACTGGTAATGTAGATGTTGTTTGTGTTACAATCTGGGTGCCAGAGTAAATGGTCCTCAAAGGAAGTGACTAGCTCTCCTCGGAAGTTCCAGACAGCAACCGTCCGGTTTCGGAAGGTCAAGAAAAGGTGATTCTCGTAAAGAAATATGTATGCTGACGGAGTGAATTCAGTCCGGCTGACTTCAGTCAGCTCTGAACTAGTACTAATGATGGCGATATATATATAGATGCATCTGTCGAACTTACATCAAGAATTTGCAGGTTCTCATTCTCTTGTTTGACCAAAAGTTTCTCATTGAACTGCTTAATGAAGTCGACCTTCTTGTTGCAGTGTAACAAATGATTGAAAGGCTTCAATACTATTCCATTTTTAATTGAGAGTATTTTTAATGGAACATAACCAGGAGTTCTGTGGAATATAAACAACATCATTCCTGGGCTGATTTTGATCTCTTGCACATTCTTATCAGATATTGAGTATAAGAAAGAGCGGTTCTTCAAGTCAAAGACCTTGTAAATACCACATGTGCTGAATATGTCAGTACTTCGCCATTTACATCATCAAATTCAACAAAAAACCCAGGCCATTTGAGTGATTCAGTTTCGAAAAGGGGGAAACTATGTTACAAGAGTCTCAGCAGAGGGGGGCGAGTCGGATCCTCAACAAAACAACGTGACCATCAGGCGAGGCATAAGGGAAAACCGGGGAAAGAGCGGCATCAAATTTAGAGACATTGTTACGGGGGCAGTTAGTATTAATCAGTAATTAGTGGAATCCTTAATTAGAAGATTGTGAATGAGCTGTAAATCTCATTAAAAAGGCTGTTACAAGGTTGTTTCACGCACTCACAATGTATTGGCATGGAACGTGTTTGTTAAAATGCCAGAGTGGAAGAATTACAGAATTTGTAATGATTTGCAAGTCTGTATAACTGAACCATGAATGAGAAGAATGGCATCTTGCCAGAATTTTCCTCAATTCTTCTATCCTCTTCTACATCATTCTCCTTCTTCAACCTCTCCTCCCCCTATCTCTCCATCTTCTTCCCTGCAATTCTTCTGGATTTCCCTGTGAGTCACTAAGTCCTGTAACAATTTGGCGCTTCCAATTGATTCGGCCTAATAGACTCTATCGGAGTTGTCTTATTTGTTGTCTGACTAAAAACATCACAAGGACCCGACTGTACAAGAACAAATATAACATCCTTTGCTACAATAATCTCAATAATTTTTGAACCTTTTTTTGGTATAATACTCTAATCAGTCCCTCTAGTTTTCTCACTCTACTTTTTTAGTCAGGTCCAAGCCGAAAACGGCGTCAAATACCCCGTTAGTTTAGTCTAACTTGGATTTTTTTTTTATATTATATTGTGATATAATACCCCTAATCAATTATTCTACTTTTCTCACTCTACCATTTTAGTCCCTCTACGCCGTTTTTTTGAAAGAAACACAAACATATATATGATGCCGTTTTCCACTTGAACCTTATTGACCCAAATTAAAAACTTGAGGGACATTCAGAATTAAATTGGATTAGAGGGACTAAAAAGGTATAGTGAGAAAAATAGGAGTAATTAAAGTATTACACTTTTTATTTTTAAGGAATTGTAGCTTAAGGAACCAATGAATGTTGTCATCATGACTATTAAACTCCTCATGGAGCTAAATGTTCCGAAATTTCTCAAAGGCATTAGACGAGGTACCGCAAGACATATGCGGCAGCCCTCCGATCTTTAGGCGCATGAGCTTCTTCACCGAATTCATAGAACCTCGTTCACGGAGTTTCCTCAAAGACTCTCTATTGACAAAGCGAGGGATATTCCACCTCGCTGCCGTCAACATCAGCGGTGGATGAGCGGCGATGACGATGGTGACGAGTGGTGGCCCTTATATATATATATTGGAGACGGGAGAGGGATATTCCACCCTCGCCAGTCTCGATAGCAACGATGATGTGTGGCAATAGCAGTGGCTATATATATATATATACCGGCGATGAGTGGTGGCCCTTTTTTTTTTATATGTATCTATATAGATATCTCCGGCCAAAGACAGAAGAGAAAAAATGTATAGAGGGAGACCTTTTTCCTTTTTTTTGTTTTCTTCTCCTTCTTCTTCTTCCCTGTTTTCTCTCTCTTCGCCCTTTTTCCTTTCAATCCACTCTCATCCCTTTTTAAACTACCTCTAAATTAACCACCATGCCTCCAGCACGTCGTGATGATTAATCGTGAAGCACGTCCCATGTCCCCACCTTTCAATTTATTTTTTTAATTCAATTTATTTATTTTATTTTTTAATTAATTTTTTTAATTCAATTAATTTTTAATTTTTTTTATTAAATTATATTATTATTACTATTTAATTTATTATATTATGATATATATATTTTTTATCATTTGTTTTACTATTATATAATTTATTTTTATTTTTATTATTATTACTTTTTATTATTACTTTTTTTACTATTTAATATATGTGTGTGTATATATATATATATTTGATTTATTTTATTTTATTATTATTTTATCTTTTTTTTTTCGTGATTTGTATTCATGGATGATTTTCGAATTTGAATATCTTAAATCACCTCGAGATTTGTGCTCTCGGCTGATTTTGAGATTTTAGATCCCCTCGAAATCTATGCTTTTGACTTTTCTTAAAATTTAAATATTTTATATTTATATCATCTCAAGATCCGTGCTCTCGGTTGATCTTGAGATTTGTGTATTTTAGATCGCCTTAAGATTTGTGCTCTCGGTTGATCTTGAGATTTGTAGATCGCCTCAAAATTTATGCTCTCAACTAATCTTGTGATTTGAATATTTTAGAGTGCCTCGAGATTTGTGCTCTCAGTTGATCTTGAGATTTGTAGATCGCCTCAAAATTTATGCTCTCAACTAATCTTGTGATTTGAATATTTTAGAGCGCCTCGAGATTTGTGCTCTTAGTTGATCTTGAGATTTGAATATTTAGATCGTGCCTCAAAATTTATGCTCTCAACTGATCTTGTGATTTGAATATTTTAGATCGCCTCGAGATTTGTGCTCTTAGTTGATCTTGATATTTGAATATTTAGATTGCCTTGAGATCCGTGTTTTTTTTTTTGCTGATCTTGAGATTTGTGTATTTTAAATCAACTTGAGATATGTACTTTCGGTTGATTATAAGATTTGTAGATCACCTTGAGATCTGTGCTCTCGGTTGATCTTGCGATTTGAATATTTTTAGATCGCCTCGAGATCTGTACTCTTGGTTGATCTTGAGATTTGAATATTTAGATCTCCTCAAGATCCGTGTTCTCAGTTGATCTTGAGTTGGAATATTTTTAGATCACCTCGAGATATGTGCTATTGGTTGATCTTTATATTCAAATATTTAGATTGCCTCAAGATCCGTGCTCTCGATTGATCTTGTGATTTTAATATTTTGGATCGCCTTGAGATGTATTCTTTTGGTTGATCTTGAGATTTAAATATTTAGATCGCCTCGAAATCTGTGCTCTATGCTAATCTTGAGATTTGTGTGTTTTAAATCGCTTAATATTTACCAATTTTTTTAATATATCCAAATAATAGTCATTTTGTTTATCTTACTCTTATATTATCCTAATTCCATTATAATTTGGATGCATATAATTAAGATAAATCTATTTTAATTAGGATATTAGAATTTTTTTAAGATAAACTTATTTTGATTAAAATTAGATATCAAAAATTTTTATTTAAACAATGGTGATTTGAAAAAGAAAACTATGATTTGAATGTTTGAATTTGTTTATTTTGTGTTGCTTTGAGTGCCTATTTTAATTTGTAGTTGGTATTTTAATTTTATTTTAAATATTTTTAGATAGGGTCATGACGGGTATCCTATATCGATAAATTTATATGTATTTGTATCAATATATAGCAGCTAGAGAAGGAATGAAGATAAGATTAATATATATATATATATATATATATATATATATATATATATATATATATATATATATATATATATATATATATATAGAATAAGCTTAAAAAACCACACCCCTTAATAAAAATGAAACATGTTAAACATGAGAAAACATGAACAATTGATAAGCCATTAAGGCTCAAACTTGGTTAAGCAGTTAAAAAAGCCACGCCCCTAAATAAAAATAAAACATGTTAAACATGAGAAAACCGGAACAACTGATAAGCCATTAAGGCGACTCAAACTTGGTTAAGCAATTAAAAAAACCCCCCAAAAAAAAAAAAAAAAAAAAAAAAAAAAAAAAAAAAAAAAAAGATAAGCCATTAAGACGCCCAAACTTGGTTAACGTTAAATAAGAGTTCAATCTTGAGATTTTTGTTTTTTTTCAGCATTCCCTCCTCCTCCTGTAGAGTTCCCTCCGCCAGAGTTTCTAGAGCTCCCTTCTCCTGTAGAGCTTCCAGAGCTCCCTCCTCCAGAGCTTCCAGGGCTCCCTCCTCCAGAATTTCCAAGGTTTCCAGGGCTTCCAGAACTTTCACAATTCCCAGGATCCTCCTCTGTTCTTTTTTGTTTTGGAAGTTGGGGGCACTTGGGCCTTTTATTAGCATGGGCATTAAACTTAGTCAAAGAAGTAAACTCGGCACCACATCTTCTGCAATAGTAAGTCACCATTGTTGAGGGTGGGCAAATGGAGTGAGAAAATAGTTGTAACGGTGGTGGTGAATGTGGCATAGGATGATTAAATAATCCCTTCTCATGGTTAGTCAAAGCAATACAGAATCATGCAATATATGTGTATGAGAAATACTGTTGAGAATCAAAAGAGAACAGATAGAAAGAAAGGATGGCAACAATGAATGACAACTAGCATGCAACTCATATGAGATTTTAAAAAATATAAGAGCCATAGTCGTAACATGCCCAAAAAATATTAAAAAACTTTACATTGCTTAACAAATTTTTTCTAATGATTGTGTTATTTTATCATAATAATATTTGATCATCATATAAAAGAAGTTTTTAATATTAATTATAGATATATCATTTAAAATTCAAAGATTATCTGAAACAGATTTATAAGTACCGAGTTTTTTTATTTAAGATATTCATTTTGAAAAAAAAAATTCAAATTAAATTTGTGTTGCACTAATTGAGAGTGTAGGTATATTGAGATTGTTTATTTTATACATGCCCTATTGCGTGGTTCGTCCTGAAGAGTTTGAATGCGTAATTTATTAAAATTTTTAAAAAATATATAAATATAAATATAGATAAATCCGCTTGAAAAGAGCAAACAAACAGGAATTCCAAATTGGGGGTTTCCTCTTCCGCAAGCCAAACAAAGCCTTCAAATTCAACTTGGTGCCTTTAAATCCGAGCGATTAGGGTCTCTGAATCTTTACTCTAGTGCTTGTATTTCTCGTGCTTCAATGTCGTCCGAGGAGCAAGGCTTGGTGGATGAGTTGCAGGCGCTGCAGCGGAAGCTGGGGAAGAAGCAGTCCTTCGAGGAGGCCGTCTCTTCAATTCGATCCTTCCTCCGCGATAGATACCCCTCCTCATCCCCGCCACTTCGCAAATCTGTGAGCCTCTTGTATCCCTTTTGCACTTTCGATTCTTTGATGCTATGGTTTAATTAAATTCATCTTTTTTCTTTTCGAAATTATAAGTATTGTTTTGGCATAAAGTGATGGTTTTTTGTTTTTTAAAGATGGCTTGTTGAATTGAAGACTTTGTTGATCTTTCTTGCTGGTAGTTGCCTTTGTGTAGGGTGATAGGAAAAATGCTGAATAAAATCCCACAGAGGAAGTTCTATTGCAAATTTATGATCTGCCTTTTTTTTTTTTTTTTTTTTGAATTATTCCAGCGTAGGGTGTATTTGTTTGTCTTATAGGGCCTACATTTCACGTTTCAATTCACCCAAGCAAAATTTGTGATTCATTGGAATCATAATGCTATCTTTTTTGTTGTGTGAAAATAATCAATTATCATTGCTTTAAATAATTTTGAATCAACCTTGCCTGTAATGGACACTGTTGTAACTATTAACTAGGACATCTATGTGATTGCATAAGAGTCGTCATCATGCATACCCTATATACTGTGATCAGATTTGTTATTAATTATTTTAAATCTATCTCCGTAACTAATGCTTGACATGTGTAGCTCGGGGGAAAGCGTGGTGCTGTCTCTGTTATTATGCACAAATTCTTTATCTAGCGAACAAGTTGTTACACATATTTTTCCTTGAGGATTGAACATTCACCTACTTGTTGTCCTTAGAATTTGTTTATCTGTTAATGTAAGGTTTCGAAGTAAATCAGGCTTTTTTTGCTTCTTGAAATTATTATGCTTACTTATGACTGCATGTAGTTCACTGAAGATTACTACTACTGCAGATATATTCAGCAGTCTGCCATGTTGCAAGACTACTTCAGACAAGGTACACAACACCTGGCTTTTGGTTCGCTGGGTTAAGGCTTTTTGAAGAAGCAGAACACCTTGTTACTGAATCATCAGAGCAACAACATCTAAAGAAATGCATTGCCAGAGCTCGTGAACATCTTCATGAAATGGAGACACAGGCTCCTGCATCTAGTGGAAGGCAAACAGGTCTTACTTTAATATAGGCTGATGAACCGTGAAGTCTGTTTGTTCAGTTTATTTCCTATTTGGTCTACCATTATTATGTATTTCTTAGTTGATTTATTTGAATTTATTTGTATGCCCTATGTTATGAACAATATGCTTAGTTTCTAGAAATTTCCATTGGCTGTAGCAAATCTAAAATTTAAAAGTCAGAATGTGCCACTTTGATGATGCAAATATCCAAGTTTATATAAAAATGAGGTTGGTACCCTATGTGTGGACATTCAGATGTATATTAGGTCTCTCTAATTTCCCTTCCTGCCTAGACTCCACAAATTATTTTACTTGGGGCTTTGCTTGAATTATCAAACAAAACCTCAACACTTGTTTAGGAAGAATTTCCATATACTGTTGTAATATGTTTACACCTGGTTGCTGCTTTTGTGTGTAACATTTTCTCTGTTATATTTTCTCCAGGTTCTAGATTTCTTTTTGAAGGGCATCTTACTGTAGGACCTGAACCTCCACCACCAGCATGGCTTGTAGCACAAAACCTACTTACAACAATTGCTGTTGCACAAAATCTGAATTCAGAAGCTGAATCATCTCGAAACCAGGAAGAACACAATGATGCACCAAATAATGGAAGTGCATCTGTTACTTCTGAGTCAATACTTGAGTTGATTAACGAGATGCAACATGGGACCATTGACCTGGACCTTGAGAGTGTCATTCAATCCTCTTTGCAGGTATTTTCCTTGTTCTATGTATTATGGACAAAGTGCACATCTCGAGTTGTGAATTAAGAGCTGTGCACAACCCTGTTTTCATACCCTGTGTTCAATGTGGAAATTCTTTGGGAGGTTCATTATGCTTGTGGCCTTAATGAGGCCTACAATAGCAAGTTGGCACTCTTCTTTGTGAATCTCTTTGAGAATAAAGAAAAGTCTTAGCAGTAGATTGTAAATTGTTAATTTGTAGGGTGTGATTACGGGTTGAAGCTCTGAACTGAAGATTACCTAAGCTGTAAAATCATATGAATTGTCAACAGAAACAGTCCCACTGAATGTGATAGCACGTTTGACTTAAGTGTACTGTTTAAGGAGAAACATTTGACATATCATTCATTTACACCTTCTTCATTTGTATTTAGGAAATTGGTGGTGGGATACAGAGAGCACCACCAGCCTCAAAAGAGGTCGTTGCAAATCTGCCTGTTATAACTGTTACAGAAGAGACCGTTGCAAAGCTAGGCAGTGGAACTGAATGCGCTGTTTGTCGGGAGAGCTTGATGATAAATGACAAAATGCAGGAGTTGCCTTGCAAGCATCTATTCCACCCTCCTTGTCTGAAACCCTGGCTGGTAATAATAGCTTGATTTTTGTTTGCTCCATGTGTGATATCATACTGTCATGAAAATATACGGCAATGTTACCGATAATGCACTGAATGTCTTCTTTGGCAAACATGTCAGGATGAGAACAACTCCTGTCCAATTTGCAGACATGAGCTGAGGACTGATGATCATGTGTATGAAAGTCGGAAAGAGAGGGAAAAGGAGGAAGAGGAAGAAAGAAAGGGTGCTGCTAATGCTGTCCGTGGAGGAGAATTTATGTATGTTTGAAATTGTTTGTTGGAACTAGTTCATACACAGGCAAAAAACCTCACTCTGAAGATTATCAATTGTCTTAGCAATAACTTGGCACATGTGTGCTTGTTTGGAATGTTGATTATGTCAATCACACCCGACAGTGTTTGATGAATACATGAGTGAGCGTTATTAGAACCAAGCCATGGCTTGGTAGTAAGGATTCATCATATAGACAAAAGAACACTGGTGCTCGGGTGGTTACTTTGCGCCTTTGACTGGATTTATTACATGCGGTCAGAACACCACAGTGAAAATTGTCAATTAACTTACCAAGAAAGCTATTTATATCAATTACTTTTCAACAGGGAAAAGTTTAGATCATCTGAAATTTCAACACCAAACCCTTCCTTTTTGGTGACTGGTCTGAATACTTAATTGATCATGAGCTACTACAACCACCCACATGCGACGAACTCCATTTCTGTCCACATCTATAGCAGAATTGGAACGCGCACCTGAAATGACAACAAGAGCAACAAACTAGTGTTAAAAAACAAACTCTAAAAACATACACACATAGTTCAAGATGTGATTTTAAGATAGAAGAGAGAGAGAGAGAGAGAGAACCTGCAAGTGATATGCAGGCAACCTTCAACCTTTTCCACAAAGAAGTTGCACTTGGGGCACCTCATCCACCTATTACGCCTGGCCAACTCCAGCAAAATAAGATCATCTTTCCCTCTTTCATTGACATCCAAAGCCTGAAACTCCTGGCAACTGAGTCCAGCATGCCAGGCCACCTTGCACTGAGCACAGAACAACCTTCTGCAAACGGGGCACTCCGCCTGCACGACCATCTCGTCAGCATCATCGAGCATCATTGCCGAGCAGTCATTGAAGGGGCAGTAGAACTTACAAGCTCCCGTAGCCATGGACTCACAGAGAGCACTCTCCCACCTCTCAAACACATCCTTTGGGACAATGTCCTGACATATCTCAGGCTCCAACACTCCCTTGCAGTACACTTCAGGGCACTTGATCACTGTGATGTTCTCCTGTAACTTGGCTGCAATGTGCTGGCTAAGACATGCACGGCAGAAGACGTGAGCACAGTTGTTGTTCCGGAGCATGTTGGATGAGGGTGCTACGTCCATGCATATCTTGCAGAATGTTTGTGAGCTGGAACAGCATGCAGTAGATGCGGCACTCTCTCTCCGCCTTTTTGCCGGTGATCTCCTTGTTGTGGTTTGCTGAGATGGAGAAGAGTTGGGCATTGTTCCGGAGATGAGGACTTCTTGGAGCTGGACTTCACCTGCGTACTTCTCGTCAGAGATGGGGAAGACCTCCTCTTCACCGTAGAGGGCTGAGAAATACACATCATCAACTAGATCAATGAACGAGTGGTTATTGCTTGATGATTCTCCCATTTGTCTCTGTTTTTTCCTCTTATTTTTTTTTTTATACATAATTGTTACTTTTTACCATTTTCTTTGCTCAATTTATAGAGTGAGGGGCGTTGGAATGTGAAAGGTTTTTTCCAACCTTTAAAGGCTTCATTCTTAGTCCCTATAAATCATAATGGGCGCAAACGTGGTTCTCTGTGCAAATGTATTATTTTGAGGAATTAATAAACGGAGATTTCAAGGAGTTTTGCATGCACACACCCACCACCAAACAAAAGAAAATGAAGCATTTCCTTGTTATAATTCCTGTGCAATATAGTAACTCATTATATTAGATATTGGGCCCAGACTAACACCCTTGCTTGCTAAAACAACAATTGGGGAATGATACATATCAGGCCTTGTACAGATCAGGTCCCTTTCTAATATTTTAAAAAACAAAAAGGGGCAAAAGATAAAAAGTAGAAAACTATGTTGGTCGTGAAACAGTTGACGTATGATGAGAAAATCCATTCGCCATCTTTGGAGATTTCCTCTTGTAATTGTTAACACTACAATGAGGGCATATATATTCCAATCCGTCTGTCTTCGCATAGTCCTGTACTCAAGTCACGGTAAAAATCAATGATCATCTCAAGACAGTTTCGTTTGATCAAGAAAAAAAAAACAGTTTGAAAATATGCTTCATGTCACAACTTCTAAAGAACCACGGTTGAACAGAAAAAGGAACATTCTATCATCGCAAGGATATAATGAGGCAGTACCTTGAAAGTACCAAGGCCCTGCCGTCTATCACACCCAAAGTGTGCCCATTCTCCGCACAAGCCACAGTTCACCCAATCTCCAGGAGCACTACTGTAAAAAGAACAGCTCAAGAAGCTTGTTTGTTAGTATAAACATTCTACAAGACTTCTAAAAATAAAAGGAAATAAGCAGAGAGGTAATAACAAGCCACAAACCTGTGGCATAGCAAGCAGCACTCCCCATCGACATCATCATGCGCTAGTTCATACTCTAACAAGTATGTTTCGTAATGCCGCTTTAGTGTATTACCAACACCCTGAAAGCAAAATATGAGAGAAAGATTGACACAAAGATATAATACTTGGCAGTAAATAACTGAGAGAATGTGGTGTTTGAGTGATTTGATCAGGAATAATAGGCTACAAGAGTAAGAATTGTTTAGGTGCGCATATAGTCTTGTGATACAATGGATTTCCTTAAACATGTGTTCTTTCTCCTATGCAGAAGATATGAATGAAGAACTAAACAACACATATTTTCCCAGAAGATTCTGACAAACTGTTGAGCAAAAAGGTAACTGGCATTAAGAAAATAGAAACATACTGTCATTCTATTGGTCATTGTATGGTTCCGCATCTTTGAGAACACTTGTCCTTTCCAGTTTATCCCATTCCCAACATGAAAGCCTCCTCTCGAAACCACCTGAAATCCAAGGAAAAATCTCACAGTAAGCTTTCTTTTTTTACATGAATGATAAGACTTACCAAAATAATTTTAAAAAACATTACCTCTCTATATAGATTATACAAGTCTAGACGCTTTGCATTGAGTATAGCATCCGGAAATTCAGAGATTCCTCCCTGAGGAACAAGTCGGCTATGCCCCCTAAGAATTAGGAATTGCATGACATCTCTTAAAAATTCTTCCTACATAAACAAAATCAAAAATAAAAGTCAAACAACAAAGTATATGAATGTTCCACGCTACATAGATAATAAAATACTTCTTGAAAAGCTTACCTCTGAGCAAACTTGGATTGGACTTCTACTACACCCATGTTTCTTCATAGGCAGTGGATTCAGTGAAACTATCTGCTGAGTAAGTAAAGAATTTGACATGGATTTCCTATGTGTTGAAGGTGCTGCAGGCAATAGATTTTGTTTAGGAATTGGTGCACTTGGCAAATTAGACTTCAGTAGACTTCCATCATATGCATCAGCTTCTGAAATTCCCCAGAAAGGACGCATTTTATGTTGCCTAGAGTAAGGAACAGGCCTCATTGCAATAACCTTTGTCCTCTGTCTAACAGGCAAGGGCCTCATATTTACCTTTGTCAGCTTCATTTCATTCGCATAATCCTGATCAACTTTTGGACAAGTTAATTCTTTCTCACCACCAATGTTGCTGTGAGTGATAGGCTTTGTTTCTGAACCAAGTCTTGGTCGTTTTTTGCTTGACAAAGATGTCCAATTTGGTAGAGGATTAAGTACTTTATCTAGAGCATGCACATCATTAGCTTGTTTTGAACAAAAGAACAGTAGCCGATCTGCATCTTCTTTATCAAAAGCAGCAACAGCAGTACCATGAGTGCTCGCAATGCCAAGCGCCACCAAACTTCTGTAGGAGAAATCAGGAGCAAGCTGCTTCAAAACCTAAACCATGCATCAGGAAAAAAAATGTCATCATATTAGATTTTTGATAAAAACTTAATTCCCCAGCACAAGTTAAAATGACCATGAAGGTGAAAATTAATTTACTATTGGCCAAAAATTTTATTATGACAATGTTCAAATTTATTGCTTGTATAAGGATTGATAAGCAGATCTAATAAAATTTCAGGCAAAAAAAAAGGAATAATCTCCACCAATATAAATAAAAATTGCACGATAAGAAGTGATAGAAACTTCAAAAGACTAAAAAAAAAAAATAATTATGTTCACAAGAGTGCAACCTGAGATCCCCAAGATGGAACTTTCAATGTAATTTCAAACACAGATGCACCAGCAGCTATGGAAGCATAGCTTGATGGATTTGAAAATGGTGGCCTGCACTGTTCACCCGTTGGCAAGGCATGAACAAGCTGAGTCTTCTCAATAAGTTCATTCTTAATGTGGCTTTCTAAAAGCTGTATTTCAGTACAAGTTATTAAAATAGCTAAGGTGAAACATCCCTTCAGATAATAAGAAATTTAAGATCTAAGAACATGAACCTGATCATCAAAACATGTCTGTGCACTGCCGGACACTAAAAGCGAGATGTGAGCTGAACTGCAAGTTGTGATATCACATCTCATGGTCACAACACCACGAGAAACTGATGCAGCTTGAAGGGGTGGTGGTGTAGCACTGGAAAACATTTCAATGATATCCATAAGCACATATTCATTTAATTGGACTTTATAGAAAGGCAGGAACATGCATGTCCGTATCCTCATCAACTGTGTGCATAGTCAACTAGGAAAGAACCTTCAATCCTATCATTAAATCACCAATCATCTAAGATACACTAAATTACTTATGTACAATAACCACTTCAAAGCAAATCTCTTTGTAATAACTATGTGCCTACTAACTTGGCGCCTTCGCCTGATTATGGAAAATTATTATACATTCCAGGCACAAAACCAAATCCCGAAAGCTAATATGCAAGTATTAGAGAATTAAGCATACCTCACACGATTCTGAAGTTTACTCCCTCTAATCTGATGCAGGAAAAGAAAAAGGATATCAGAACTATCATAAATTTGTTATATATCAAAATAATATGAAACAAGATAAACAGAAGAAAGCTTTGTCTATTTCAAAAAGACACTAGGGGACAAAAGTTATGTTGCAACAAACTTCTTCGAAAGATCAAATCCTGATCCACAACACAGAGGTAAATAAAGCATAAGCATAATGCTATCTATATGCTGAAAAGGAAGGGGATCAGGAGATTCAAGACTGAAGGAAATGAAGAAAACAATAACTGATTCATGGAACAAGATGTGTAGAATTGTCTCTCAGAAGAAAGCATGTACTGAGTTAAAATAATACGGCCTGCAAAGCATTACTGCATTTTCATAGGCTCCTAAATTGGATCATAGGATCCTAAATTGGAAGAATGTCACACCACATAGTACTAAGCAAACTTACTTCAATATTCAAGAGAGCACTGAGTCCATCTTCCAGAGAAGCCAAGAAGCAAGCATCCTGGGGAAGTACAAAAAAAAAAAACAAATAAGTGTCTTGCTTATTATTATAGCACCATAACACCCAAGCAACAAAAGGATCTGAAAAATCAGCTCAACTAACCAATCTACAAGGAAATCCACACACAAGAAACTTCATTTCTACATCCTCATCATATATCTTAATAGCGGGAAAAGAATCTGGCGAGTCTTCAGCTTCATCATCAGGACCTTTATCCAATGGTTCAATATTAATCTTTGGAGCATCTCCAATTAGACAAGGTCCAAACTTGTCAGTAGACTTTTGACAGCCATCGGGCAAAACAACACCATTTCGCACACAATAAAACTGGAAAGAAGCATGCGCGAGTTGAAAGGCATCACGTGCATGGCTGCACGAGCTGTGCCACAGAAAATCAAACAGTAGGGTGTCATTGCACTTCATATCTAGCTCAAGCAATAAAACAGAAAATAATACCTCTGTATAACTGAGAATAAAGAGTGCCGAAAGTGGGAAGCTGCATAAGATGAAAATGCAGTCTTCCAGTATATTACATATGGAACACCCTGAAAAGAGAAATGAAATGTATCTCCATCAAAATTAGAAGAACATAGAATAAGGCCATTAAATATCACAATAAATATAGCTTATCAAACATTACCTTAAAGTGGAGGGCTTGCGCAATATTCTCACCATTTGGAACCTCCAGATAAACCTGCATCAATCAATCATAAGAAAAGATACCAAAAGAAATTTTCATCCTAATGGGCAATGCTAAAAAACTACGACTGAACCATAAATAAAATAGAGACACCTATATTCTACGAAACCATAATAGGCAGAGATAGAGAACAACATAGGTGCCATCACAATCAGCGGCTTACCATCATCAGCAGCAGCAGTAACAACAACAGTAACTAAACTTCCATCCTAATGTGCAGAGCTAATTATATACTAAGGGAAGTATAAACAAAATTGAGTTTTGAGACACCCATCTTAATTTTTCATATTGATATAAGATGCAGAAGTCAAAGAAAATATTTGCAAACTTCTAACTAATAAGATGCAGCTTACAATGGTTGGAAACGGAGGGCTGAAGAGTGAACAGAACATCTCCGGGTCTGAAACATCGACAGTTCCCCAAACAAGCGAACCAGTTTCTTCATCGTTTTCACCTTTCTCTCCTTGGAAGAACAACACATTGGGTTCTAATGATCTCCGAACTTCCTGAAACCGATCTAATGTGGGATTTACAAGTGTCTGAACCTGCATTTAGATCAAGAACATAACACTCAGCAAAGCAATAGCAGAAACATCAAGGAAAACAGATAGAACACACAAACCTCAAGTCGACCAGAAGACACAAGCTCCGGGAAGGGATAAGAAGCCCGTTTCCTCCCCTCCTCCTTTCGCCTGCCGGCGAGCTCCCCGCACAAAACGGCGAGGAGACTACAATTTGGCCGCGGCAACGCAATCATATTGGACATTTTATTCACATCACAACTCACAAAAACACAGAAAAACTACAAATTAAAACTTAAGAACATCGTTCTAGAATCCCTAAAATCCCAAAAAAAAAAAAAAAAAACCAACAAATCAAACCCCAAATCCCATCCCCCCTGCTCCAAAATCCAATATTGACAACCAAATCCCGCTTAAACCAGCAAAAATCGCCGGAAGAACACCACCTTTGAGGGCCAAATCCACAAGAAATCGAAAGATTCTACCCCAATGAGCGGCTCCCGATGTCCCCCGAAACAAGAAAAAGGAACGAAGAGTAAAGCTAAAAACGAACCCTAAATGTAAATAATAACAATAATTATAATAATGTAGCGATAAATAAATAAAAAAGAAAGGAAGAGTCACAACGATTCCGCGAACGATCCCCCCTCTCTCTCTCTCTCTCTCTCGGTCTTGAATCACAATTCCCAAACCGACTCAAACCAGTCAAACCAATCAAAAGAATTTCCAAGAAAATTTTAAACCTAAAAAACGCATTAATAAAGACGGAAAGAGATGGGCAAAGGAAGCAAAGCAACAGAAGAAGATTCCCATCTCAACGTGTTTTTCTTACTTATTATTCATTCTTTAGAAAACAATATGTATGTAAACCAAAAGGAACAACAAAAAAAAAAATTAACCACTGAGTATTATAGAAGAATTTTTAAAAAAAAAAAAGATAAAATAAATAAATAGAAAAGATGAGATTTTTGATGATTTATATTTTGATTCATGATGAGGCGACTTGCTTGTTGTTGATAACTTGATACACGATACCCAAAGTCCTTTTTATTCTTTTTTGTTTTTTGGTTTTTGGATTTGGAATTTGATTATTGAAACATCATTCAATGAAGGGTCATTGATTTGATGTGGAAGATGTGAATCTAAAGTTGAGATTTGGATCAATGGATGGATGGGCAGCATGGTAAAAGGAAAAAACTGGAGGGGAAAAAAAAAACAGAATATATTAAAATATAAAGGAAAATAAATAAATAAATAAATAAATAAAAGATGAAAGCAAGAGTTCGTGAGGTTTGTTTGTTGTTCTTTAGTTTAGACTTCATGTTGCTCTTCTGTGTGGTTGGAGTTGCACGTGATTCTTATCATCTGATCACGTGATTATTTCTGAACTGGGCCCCGACAGCCCATTGGGTTCACATAAAAGCCAACTTATTCCTTTTCAATTATATCATTAAAAAATAAAAATTACAAAACTGTTTCTGTAATCTCCGGCAAATAAAAATAAATGTTTTATCAAAAAAATAAAAAAAAAAATTAATAAGGTCAAATGCAATTTTGCAATTTAGATTTAGCCAATTTTCAAAAGTTACAATTAGAAAAACCTCTAATTTTTTTTTAAAGGACAGTTTTCATATATAACACTGTAAAACCTATACACTACAAGTGAGAATTTTAAAGGCTACAGTAGATGACAAAAACTCTAAATTTTAAAATAGACACTATAATATATAACCTTGTAAAAAGTACATAAAAAAGTCTTTCCCCTTCCGAGAATAAAATAAAAGTTTATAGTGGTTAAAATATAATTTTGGAATTAAGATTTGATAATTTTCAAAGGCGATTGAAAGAAAAAAAAAATCAGTGTTTAAAATGAACAATTTTCATGTGTAACCCTAAAACATAAATTACAAAAGTCTTTCTATTTTGGAGTACAAAAATAAAAAATTATATGGTCTCGAGTGTAAATTTTAAAATTGAGATTTAACCATTTTTAAAGGCTATCATAAGGGGAAAAAAATCCAATTTTTAAGATGGACATTTTTCATATGTAACCTTGTGAAAAATAATTCACAAAAGTGTTTCTATTTTGGACAATAAAAATAAAAATTTATAGGGGGTCAAATATAATTTTGAAATTGAGATTTTGATAATTTTTGAAAGCTATAGTAAGGAGAAATTTGAGATTTTGATTAAAAAAATATGTTGTCAAGTATAATTTTAAAATTGAGATTTAACCATTTTTAAAGACTATCATAAGGAAAAAAAAAACCAATTTTTAAATGGGTATTTTTCATATTTAACCCTGTGAAAAATAAATTACAAAAGTGTTTATATTTTAGAGAATAAAAATAAAAAATTATAGGGAGTGAAAAATAATTTTGCCATTGAGATTTTGATGATTTTTAAAGGCTGTATTAAGGAGAAAATTGAGATTTTGATTAAAAAAATATGGTCATGAGTGTAATTTTAAAATTGAGATTTTAAAATTTTTAAAGGCTACCATGAGGTAACAAATCCAAATTTCAAGATAGACATTTTTCATATGTAACCCTGTGAAAAAAAATTATAAAAGTGTTTCTATTTTGGAGACTAAAAATAAAAATTTATAGGGGGTCAAGTATAATTTTGCCATTGAGATTTTGATAATTTTTAAAGGCTATAGTAAGGAGAAAATTGAGATTTTGATAAAAAAAAAAAATATGGTCTTGAGTATATTTCATAAGAAAAAAAAATCCAAATTTTAAGATGGGCATTTTCATATGTAAAATAAATTACAAAAGTATTTCTATTTTGAAGAATAAAAATAAAAATAAAAATTTATAGGGAGTGAAAAATAATTTTGTAATTGAGATTTTGATAATTTTTGAAGGCTATAGTAAGGAGAAAATTGAGATTTTGATTAAAAAAAATATGGTCTTCAGTATAATTTTGAAATCGAGATTTAACAATTTTTATAGGCTATCATAAGGGAAAAAAATCCAAAGTTTAAAATGGACATCTTTCATATGTAACCCTGTGAAAAATAAATTAGAAAAGTATTTCTATTTTGCAGAATAAAAATAAAAATAAAAATTTATAGGGGGTCACGTATAATTTTGCAATTGAGATTTTGATAATTTTTAAAGACTATAGTAAGGAGAAAATTGAGATTTTGATTAAAAAAAATATGGTCTTGAGTATAATTTTAAAATTGAGATTTAACAAGTTTTAAAGGCTATCATAAGGAAACAAATCCAAATTTTAAGATGGCCATTTTTAATATGTAACACTATGAAAAACAAAATTACAATAATGTTTCTGTTTTGGATAATAAAAGTTTATAGGGGTTCAAGTATAATTTTGCAATTGAGGTTTTGATAATTTTTAAAGGCTATAGTAAGGAGAAAATTGAGATTTTGATTAAAAAAATTTGGTCTTGAGTATATTTTTAAAATTGAGATTTAATGATTTTTGAAGGCTATCATAAGGGAAAAAAAGTTCAATTTTTAAGATGAACAGTTTTCATATGTAAGGCTGAGAAAAATAAATTACGAAAGTGTTTCTATTTTGTAGAATTAAAATAAAAATTTATAGTGAGTAAAGTATAATTTTGCAATTGAGATTTTGATAATTTTTATAGGGTATAGTAAGAGAAAATTGAGATTTTGATAAAAGAAAAATATATGGTCTTGAATGTAATTTGAACATTGACGTTTAACAATTTTTAAAGGCTATCATAAGGGAAAAGGATCCAATTTTTAATACGGACATTTTTCATATGTAACCCTGTGAAAAATTAATGACATAAGTGTTTCTACTTTGGAGAATAAAAATAATAAATTATAGGGGGCCAAGTATAAATTGAGATTTTGATAAATTTCAAAGACTATACGAAGGAGAAAATTGAGATATTGATAACAAAAAATATGGACTTGAGTATAATTTTAAAATTGAGATTTGACAATTTTTAAAGGCTATCATAAGGAAAAAATCCAAATTTTAAGATGGACATTTTTCACATTTTACCCTGTGAAAAATAAATTACAAAAGTATTTCTAGTTTGGAGAATAAAAACAAAAAATTTATAGGGGCTCAAGTGTCATTTTGCAATTGAGATTTTGATCATTTTTAATGACATAAGTGTTTCTACTTTGGAGAATAAAAATAATAAATTATAGGGGGCCAGGTATAAATTGAGATTTTCATAAATTTCAAAGACTATACTAAGGAGAAAATTGAGATTTTGATAACAAAAAATATGGACTTGAGTATAATTTTAAAATTGAGATTTGACCATTTTTAAAAGCTATCATAAGGAAAAAAATCCAAATTTTAAGATGGACATTTTTCACATTTCACCCTGTGAAAAATAAATTATAAAAGTATTTCTAGTTTGGAGAATAAAAACAAAAATTTTATAGGGCTCAAGTGTCATTTTGCAATTGAGATTTTGATAATTTTTAAAGGCTATAGTAAGGAGAAAATTGAGATTTTGATTAAAAACATTGGTATTGTGTATATTTTTAAAATTGACACTTAACGGTTTTAGAAGGCTATCCTAAGGGAAAAAATACAAATTTTAAGGTGGACAATTTTCATATGTAACCCTGTGAAAAATAAATTACAAAAGTGTTTCTATTTTGAAGAATAAGAATAACAATTTATAGGAGGTCAAGTATACCTTTGCAATTGAGATTTTGATAATTTTTAGAGGCCATAGTAAGGAGAAAATTGAGATTTTAATTATAAAAATATGGCCTTGAGTATATTTCTAAAATTGAGATTTAACTATTTTTGAAGGCTATCATATGGGAAAAAAAAATCCAATTTTTAACATGAACATTTTTCACATGTAACACGGAGAAAAATAAATTACAAAAGTGTTTCTATTGTGAAGAATAAAAATAAAAATTTATAGGGGGTCAAGTATAATTTTACAATTGAGATTTTGATAATTTTTAAAGGCTATAGTAAGGAGAAAACTTCAAATTTTAAAATGGCTACTTTTCATATGCAACCTCACAAAGAATATAATTACATAGGTCCATCAATTTTGGGGAATAAAAATCATATATAACAGGGTCTGGAGTATAATTTTTCAAATTGAGTTTCAACAATTTTTAAGTTAAGGAAAACAGCTCCAATTTTTAAAGTGGATACTTTTCATATGTAATATATAAAAAATAAATTATAATAGTCTTTCAATTTTGGAGAATAAGAATGAAACTATATAGGGGTCAAGTATAATTTTGCAATTGAGATTCGATAAATTTTCTCCTTCCTTTCTTTTGTTGCTCGAGCTTCATCAATGGCGTCCGGTGCCCTCCCCAAGTCCGGGGCCATCTCCAAGGGATACAACTTCGCCTCCACATGGGAGCAGGTATCGTTCTTCTTCCCAATCTTCTTCACTTCCTTGTTCTCGAGATCTATAATTGGAGCTCTCATTCTGATTTTCTGCGTCGCGATCTCCCAGAACGCACCACTGACGGAGCAGCAGCAGGCCGCTGTCGTGGCCCTTGCGCGCGTCGTTTCCGAGCGGCCGTTTCCCGAGAACCTGGTGAGAAATCGCTAGAGTGTTTGTTATTCGATCTATGGTCTCGCATTTTGTTGATCTGATTGATTTAGTGCGGTCTCAGGAGCAGAAGAGCTCGGGAAAGGATGGGGTTGTGTTGGTCGCTGAGAAAGATGCGAGTTTGGAGGAATCTGGAACTGTGGATGCGGTTTTGGTGAATACCCATCAGGTATATCTTCCCACGGCCTTCGGGCTTTGAGTTTTTGTGCGTTTTAGTTTCAAATCGTGGATTACTATATGCTTTTCTAATCTGCAGTTCTACAAATGGTTCACGGATCTAGAATCAGCTATGAAGTCTGAGGTTAGTTCTGACATTTCTTTGCCCACTGTTTTAATCGGCTTTTTCTATTTTATTTTACTTGACTTAATTTTTATGCAATGAGCGCTTCCTCTCCTTCCATCGTAGACAGAAGAAAAATATCGTCTTTATGTCAATACGTTGGTAGAACGAGTTGAGATATGTGATGGAATTCTTCGGCAGGTAGGTTAATATTTGTTTCTAGTGACTGATTTGTTTGTTGTTTTTAGTTATCTTGTATAATCACTCTGTGCAAGGTTCTTAGGATGAGTTTTCTTGCAACCTCTGATCACTGCATTTTTTAACCCATTTTTAATATATTATTAATATCTGTAGGTCGATGACACCCTCAATTTGTTCAATGAACTACAGTCGCTGCATCATAATGTGACCACAAAGACTAAGACTTTGCATGATGCCTGTAACAGATTAGTATGTTGCCTTACTCCTTTTTTGATATGTTTTTCTAATTGTCTGTGAAGAAACTTTTAAATGGTTCGCAACTGATGCTGCCCTTAGTAGGAACCATGTTTGCTAATTCCTCTAATACCTACTATGGTTCTTTATATAGTTTTATTGTTCTTCTTTCATTCATATGAAGCTTGTGTCTCATAATGGATAATTTACTAGTTTAAGGATGCCATTTCAATCCATCTTTCTCATTTAATTTCATTTATAATTGTATTAAGCTTTAGGTGGTGATGAATTCCTTGTAGACTATGTGAACTGCTCTTGATTTCTTAGAATCTATGAAAATTCATTCTTTGTTTCCTTCTGCTCTATAAAACAAATAATTTTACATCTCAAATGATGATTAGCCTGCTTCTGGAGTTGGATCTTAAATTCACCAAGGAGAAGCCCTGATGCATCAATAATGCATAAATGCATGACTTCCCCCCATGTTTGGATGCTCTATAATAAGTTAGCAAATCAGCATAGGTTGAACTTCTGGAGTTTTGAAATCTATTACCTACATGACTCAGTTTACATCTTGTGTAAGTACTATCTGGTTATGTTGTAAAAGCTTGTCAATAGGTATTGCAAAATTTATTTCTAATTGAACTTATGTCCTTTATAGCATTTTAATGTGATCATTCCTGAATAAAAGGAATGCCATCCTGTGAAAGCCTTTAAGTACTTATTTATAATGATTTCTATTTCCTGCACTTTTCTTTATGAATTCCTTTTTTGAGTTTTGTGTTCTTCCTTGTGTCTCAGATCTAAAAATAACTCACTCTTGGATAGCAATCACCAAATCTTTGTCAGATTGTGTTCTTTATCCAGTTATTTTGAATGTATATTGTAGTTGTTAGAGAAACAAAGATTGATCGAGTTTGCAGATGCACTTCGAAGCAAGCTCAACTATTTTGATGAATTGGAGAATGTAAGGTTTGAGCTATGACCTATAACCCTTTTGATTGTTTTGCTGATCATTTGATGGTAGTCCATTATTTGTTGTTGTCCTTGAGATTATCACCATTTATCATTTCTTAGACAAATATTGAAGCAATTGCCAAAGCTTTCTTATAATTAGTGCTCGACTCTTTTGTTGATCATTTGTTGCATCATTTGTTTGCAGTGCTTACTGTTTGTTTGCTAATCCCTAAGGACTTCATCTCTATTTTCTTTGATCTAGATTTCTGGGTTTTTCTACTCCTCAAATATGAATATTGGGAGTGAACAATTTTTCCCTTTGCTGAAAAGACTTGATGATTGTATTTCGTAAGTGACCAGTCATCTCTTCCCTTGTCATTTTTTCAATTGCTGTCTGTATAGGTTGCTCATTGCAGGTAATTCAAAAAATTTCCTTGAACTTCTGTTTTTACCCTATTGTTTTGGTAATAATAGATACGTTGAAAGCAACCCACAGTATGCAGAATCTGGAGTTTATTTGGTCAAATTTCGACAACTCCAGGTACTTGCTGTCTTACGTTAGATTCTAGAAATGCCGCAGCTTTAGTTTCAAAACTCAAAATGAGTTACCTTTTTCCTCAAAATGAGTTGCCTTTTCCTCTTCTATTCAGTCACGAGCTTTAGGTATGATTCGATCTCATGTGCTCTCCATCCTGAAAGGTGCTTCTTCTCAGGTAATGATTTTTGTTGTATTTGTCTTATGCATTACGGGGCTAGAAGAGGGCAGAATGTCAAAAGGATTTTTTGTCCTGTGTTTTTAGGTTCAAGCTGCTATCCGTGCCAGTGTTTCAAGCAAAGTAACTGTTTCAGAAGGAGTTGAAGCATCTATTATATATGTTCGCTTTAAGGCTGCTGCTAGTGAGGTATATCTTTGTTTGGTTTTGTGTTTTTACTTTTACTTTTGCTTCTTTATTATTTATGTATTTATGTTTTGTTTCTATTCTTTATTTTGTGAATGTGTGTGTTTGTGTGGGCCATGGGTAGTGTAAAAACATGAGAAATCACACAAGAAAGTTCAGTGAAATTTGTAATAGAAGCTTTGTTGGCTGATATTGATCAGAGTGAACAGAATTAAAAAAAACCTAGCACTGGCTTTCCATTATTTACATAATCCCAAATGATGACATCTGTTGATTCTGTTTAATGTTTTGCAGTTGAAGAATGTGCTGGAAGAAATCGAGGGTAGATCATCAAGGAAAGAATATTCACAACTTCTTACAGAATGCCACAAATTATACTGTGAGCAGAGACTATCACTAGTAAGTTGGTGAGATTGGCCATTTCTTTAAGTAAATCTTATTAATGATAAACTGGCATAACCTGAGCTTGGCGTGAATAATACTTAGATAAAAGGTATAGTGCAGCAGAGGATCTCTGAGTTTTCAAGAAAAGAGGCATTGCCCTCATTAAGTCGTTCTGGATGTGCATATCTTATGCAGGTGATTCCAATTCCAGTTCTTTTTAATTGATGATGCTCTATGATAAATGGAAATATTTGGACCATTTCCTATTTTTTGAGTAAACAATCATTGTTGTAGGATCTAGTTAGTGGAGAAAAGACTGTCTAGTTCATTTGAGTGACATTATATTCAGACATAATTTCTGCTTTTTAAAATAATTAGGCTTACTCTTAATACTTTATTTGCATTGATGATTCACTGTGAAGATTCTAGTTGATATTGCAATCAGTGGGATAGAATGTCAAAAGGCCATAATATTGAAGACTGACATGCCCATTGCCACTTGCATTTTGATCTCTCACCCTACTTTCTCCATACTAGCTTCTCTTAATTTAATATCAAATACCTATGAACATCAACCTCAATACTATATCAAGAGATTGCCACTTTTGTTTTTGTGGAGTACAAAAGAAGATTTTGAGAGTTTGTTTTTGCTGATTAGTTTTAAAAGAATGACTTAACTATAAAGTTATCTCCTCGCAAAGTCAATAATGTATGGCCCAATGTAGCTTTAAAAGAGTTTCAGATAATTGTAAGATAGGGACAAACCGTTATAAGACCTTTCACATGGCAACTTGAGGACAGTCTAGCAATTAATTGTATTCTATGTTGCTTCCGAGTTTTTTTTCTTTTCCTTTAAAAATAACTTTTTTGCTTTTCTTGACATATATGAACTCTACTTCTAATATTACTTAAACTGGCAATAATCTGTGCAAACTACATTTACTTTTTTATGAATTTCATGATTTAACAGCCTGATTGTTCTATTGATTATGATTGTGCAATGTAAAACTCATGTTATGATACTCACCAGGTTTTTCAGCTTGAGCATCAGCTCTTTGATCACTTCTTTCCATCTTCTTCAACTGATGCCTCGAGTTTGGCTCCTTTAATAGATCCTTTGTAAGTTAATTTCACCCAGCTTCTAATGCATATTTAGTAGCTTTGCCTTACTTCTATAGTAAATAAATTCTGTCATTCATATTGAGTTGCTAAAGGCTCCCAGTTTTGTGATTTTCAAAATATATTTAATTTCCAGAAACATGCAGTGGTACACTGAAAATAAAAAAATAAAACAATAAAAATTGAAAAAATTCCTCCTGCTCTTGAACTTCAATTTCATCTGATAGTGCCAATTTACCTGGAACCATTATAGCATTCTCATACCAAATCAAGAATTGTAATTTCTTTTGTAGGAATTCAGTCTTTCAGAAGAATGCTTCCCCCTTTTTTCCTTCATCGTTTTTCTTTTCCTTTTTATTTTTGTTGATAAAATATTGTATATTTGTATCTCTTATATGTAATGGTGAATTTGCAGGTGCACATATTTGTATGATACTCTACGTCCCAAAATTATACATGAAGCAAGTCTTGATCCACTCTGTGAACTTGTTGATATCCTTAAAGTTGAAGTTATTGGAGAACAACTTAGCAGACGGGGTGAATCACTTGCAGGACTCCGTCCCACGTTTCTTAGAATCCTAGCAGATATTCATGAGCGTTTGACATTTTGTGCTAGAACATATATTCGGGATGAGGTAAAGCTTATTGTTTCTGGATCTTTTTATCCATCATTTGCTTTTAAGCTGTAAGCATGAATCATTTTTGTATGATGTCCTTTAATGTTTATTTGTTTTTTTGTATTATTTTTTGTGGGTTTTCTTTTCCAAGAGATGTTCTATTTTCTTGGATGATTATTAACATTGATCAAGCATTAGAATCTTAAATTGTGGTTTCGTGTCATTGTCGTAATTTTTGTAGTCCTTTTTTTATCTGGTAGATTGCAAATTACCGGCCTGGCGATGGAGATCTGGACTACCCAGCAAAGCTAGAGCGAGCTGCTCAGTCTGCAACTGAGGAATCCGTGAGTGCAGTTTTTCTTCTCTTGTGGCTTACTACAGTGCTTGTAAGAAAAGACTTCAGTAAGAAATTAAACACATCTTTCTTATGTAATCAATCTTCAATTCTCCATTAAACCAGGGTGATAGCAAATCTGATGTTGTCAATAGCTGGTATCCTCCATTGGAAAAAACGATATCTTGCCTGTCAAAACTATATCGTTGTTTAGAGCCATCTGTTTTCACTGGTTTAGCTCAGGTACTTGAACATGTCAACTGGTTTTCCTGTTTAACTTGCTATCAAGTTTCTGTTTCACATGGGGCTTATTTTTTTTTATTAACTCCTTCAGGAAGCTGTTGAATTGTGCACAATATCTATTCAGGTTGGTAAATTTATTAATATCAACTTTTGTTTGACTCTATTTGGATAATTATTTTGTTCATTTCTCATCATACATTTATAGATGCCAAGGTAAATTTTTTGTACTCAAGAGGAGTTGATAAGTGTTTGTGTTTATGAAAATTTTGTTCCAACATAGAATCTCTAGCACAATAGAGATGGACATTGCATCTTTGAAATAGTGAATCAGGAAATCCTTAAGCAAGCTGTTCTCTATTTATAGCATATTTCAATAATGCATTGAGAATCTGTACTATGTATTATTGGGTAGTGGCTGTGGCATAAATTTGTATGGCATATTCATTTACTGCTGTCTTGTCATGTTACTTACAGAATGCAAGCAAATCTATTGCAAAAAGATCATCTTCAATGGACAGCCAGCTTTTTCTTATCAAGAATTTTCTTATTTTAGGGGAACAGGTTGGCAGCATCTGTTCATTTTACTTACAGTAACAAGTTTTTAAATGATTAGTGCATATCTTATGATGATTTAATGGAATATTTGGAATCAATTAAAACTCTGCTATGCTATACATTTCAGATTGCGCCTTTTGATATCGAATTCTCAGTTACACACAAGGAGTTGGATTTCTCCCATTTGTTGGTTAGTGCTTAATTGATATTGTTTATGTTGATTAGCTTGTCAGCTTGATGCAAACATCACATTTTCCATCCATATGATTTGAGTTGATGTGAATTTCATCCTGTAGAGTTTTAGGATATTTTTAACAATATGATATATAATCTAGTCTTCTTTAATTGAATCACCTAGTATCAGCTAAAGATGGCTCTCTGACATATGGTTTGAAAATTATAATTTTGGTTATTTTCAGGAGCATCTTAGAAGAATTCTAAGAGGCCAAGCCTCATTGTTTGACTGGTCACGATCAACTTCGTTGGCTAGAACCTTATCGCCTCGGGTTTTAGAAAGTCAGATTGATGCCAGAAAGGTAACAGATGATTAACTTTGTGTCCATCTTCTTTTGTTTTATGCAATTCCATAACTGACTCTACCTTTTGGTTTTGTGACTTAAATTGTTATGATGAAATAAAAGCAAATAAAAAAATCATGAGTGGTGAAGGATTCAAAGAGAGATGGATTCTGGCTGGTTGTTTTAGAATCATATTCTCTTTGGTTTTATTTAAAAACTGATCGTGGTCATACATTTTGTGTTCTCCAGGAATTAGAGAAAAGCCTCAAAACTGGCTGTGAAGAATTCATAATGTCGGTCACCAAATTAGTTGTCGATCCAATGCTATCATTTGTTACCAAGGTAATTAAATATGCTGTGTGGTAGTACTGCAATACCCATTGCTCTTGTGAAATGTTCCTTGTAATAAACGCTGGATTTATTTTAGCTTCCCACATTCTGATATTAATGTCTGATACATGCGCATGCACATGAACTTGCCGATGAGTAGCCTTTCTTTTTGTTTGTAGGTAACTGCCGTGAAAGTGGCACTTTCTGCAGGCCATCAAGCCCAGAAATCAGACTCTCTTTTATCGAAGCCACTTAAAAGTCAGGCGTTTGCTACTCCAGATAAAGTGGCAGAGCTAATTCAGAAGGTCTGATCTGGTGATCCATTTCAATATGATTGCCTAGCTAGATGTATGCTAACTATCAAAGGCGCCTCTGAACAGGTTGGCAGTGCTATTCAACAAGATTTGCCCATTGTGATGAGCAAGATGAAGCTTTATCTGCAGAACCCATCAACTCGGATGATCTTGTTCAGACCGATTAAGTAGGGAGCTTTTATTATAAGATATCATATCAGGACACCTTTGCTTTGTTTTGCTTTTGTAGCACATTGAATTCTTACCCATGGTTTTGCCACATTTCAGAACCAATATTGTCGAAGCTCATGTGCAGCTGCAATCTCTTGTAAAATCTGAGTACTCTTCAGAAGAAATGCAGAGCATTGGCATGGTGTCAATACAAGATTTACAAGCTCAGCTTGACAATCTTCTATAGATTTCACTTGCTTTGTGTATGGAGCAACTTGGTGAGAGAAACATTGCGTGAGAAAAGCATGCTAATATTTCACGTGGTTTTGTTGTGATTGATTGGTTTTCATCGAGTGTAGGTGGATGGGCATTGTTTTGAATTTGTTCTTTTCAGTAATTGGACAAGCCGTATGCTTACCTCTTGCTTCTGTACCAAAAGAGTTGATAAATGTTTAACAGTAACTCCTATTTGAACCAGAATTCTTTTTTTAGGTGATTATAAAAATATCTTTTGTGTATGTATATGGGCACATAAAATATTCAGAATTTCCTTGTAGTTCTCCAAAATCTTCATTGTATACGAAGGGTTTCTAGTTTGTTTCAAATATTACAAATTAACTTATTCATTTTAGTTGGATTCAGGCGTGCCTTTGGGTTGCATAATTGTTTGAAAAGTTTTCAGCTAATCTCTCGGACGGATTTCGTCCTCCGGCCATGGAAGAAGGGCCTTCACCAAATGTAAGTTCTCAAGCACAAGGTTCCGCGGTGAAAAGCGAACAGAAAATGATTTTTTTTTTTAAAGAAACAATTTAAATGCCTGGATAATTATAAGGGGATTGAATGCAATGAGAACATCGAGAAGTGATGGTCCTTGTCCTGCCCACCCGCAAAATTTATATTGAATGTGCAAATTAGTTAACTTAAAACTTTCATAATTTTGTTATTATCTTCATTTAAATATGGTTGGCGGATTATCTGCCTGTTACAGTACCTCCCGGTGAGGTCATGTGTATACTAAGACTTTATGAGATGTTTAATCAAATTAAAAGCCATGAAGTATTTATAGACGCTCCAAGAGCAAAGTGCATGCGTGGAACATTAATAACAAACAAGGTATTGAGCTGGAGACGGGAGAGATCAGATGGTATGATGACCCCATTTATCTCAGCCCAAAAAAATAATTAATAATAAATCAATAATGAAATTTTAAAGATCAAGTATACATGGACATTGGGAAAAAAAAGTAATGAAGAGGAAGATGCAGCGCAGGTTCAAGCAACAGAAGTTGAGACGAAAACATGCACACAAACACTCCTCCGTGTTGCGTTCATTTAGACAGACTGATCCTGATAATCATGCGTGGCAAACAAACCGGAATAACAAATATCGGAGTGATTATCCAACCTTAATTATTGTAGAAACTTAGTTGAACAGGGACCCCTGTTTTCTTAATCCAATTACCGGCGTCAATGAAGTTCGCCGGTGTGAAATTTTTGGCGTCCGCTTTCGTTAGATTCTTCACCCCCTGCCACTTCACCCGCTTGGTCGTGTCAGCGCCGGGGCCGGTGTTTCCGTACTCTCCGTAGAAGCACGTGTTGCTGTTCTCCGGAGCGCTTGGCCAAGCCAAGTACCCATCCGGGTTGATGAACCCTCCAATCTCGTTCTCCAAGAAGATAGTGCGAGACTTGAACTTCCACGGCCGGGCGAGGTAGTTGGGGAACGTCTCAGCTCCGGGCTCCGCCGTGATACGGCACTTGTGGATGACAAGCCCCGTGTCTTCTCTTTTGTCCGTGCGTCCCTGAGCGGTGATGATGTTCTGTTGGTTGGGTTTGGGTTTCCGGATGGTGATCACGCTGTTCTGGATCACCGCCGTGGCATCACCGAAGATGAAATCGACTGTGCCGGTGATGACGCAGCCACGGTAGTATTGACGGTTGGAGTAGGCGTAGAGTGTATCTTGGAAGCCATCCATGCGGCAGTTGAGGAATATGGACACGTCTGAATTGACGCGGAGGGCAACAGCTTGTTCTCCCTCTGGACCGGCTGTGTTCCGAACGCCCAGCGCCACGCCCATGAAGCTGTCTCCCACCACGGCTGCATCGTCAAAATTATATATATATATATATTTATATATATAGACACACACACACACACACACGCATACGCACAAAATAAGGTTTTGATTTATAAGCTAGGTTAATTTATTAATTAGTTGTTTGATATATTAATTATTGATGGCTCACTCAGAGTGGAGGTATGGTAGGTCTGGACGCCGTCTCTGTTGTTCTTGTTCCCGGTGATGATAGTCTTCCTTGATCCGTCGCCATACATGGTTATGTTGGTCATCCAACTCTCAACAGTCACGTACTCTTGGTACAGTCCTTGCTTTACATGGATGAAGTATCGGGACCTAGTATCAATTAACTAGTGAATTAATTAAATAATTAATTAATTAATTAATTGCTTTTGCATGGTTAGGAAATCAGTATATAATATATACACGATCACCGGCCCGCACGTACGTACCCTGTGTCTCTATCCCTTGGAATGGCATTTAGAGCGTCGGTGATGGTTTTGAAATTGCCGGAGCCATCTTTGGCGACTGTTATATTGGCAGTGTAGATGGTGGCCGCTTGCTGTTTGAGGAGCCTGCGGTCACTCTCGCTGATCCAAGATGGCATGCCGTCTGGGTGGAATTCTGGTTCTTCTCTGAGATCACGGCCGCTGAAGCCAGGGATCTGAAGAGCAGAAAGCAAAGAAGCGCCCTCCTGAATGATAGCCAAAGCGTTGCTGGTCATCTGCTTCGCTGTCTCCATCCCTTTCCTCATCTTCGCCTTCATGTCTCCTTCGGGGAAAGCGTCGACGCATGTCTCCGTGTTGGTCATGACGGTGGCCAGCCAACTCTTGAGGTCTCGTCTTTGCCTGACCAGCTTGTCGGCGGTGTCGACGTTGAGATGGTTGAGGGTGCGGGTGAGCGAGTCCTTGGTCGAGTTGAGGAGTTCCTGGCAGACCAGGACGGCACCCTTAACCCGCTTGTCGTCATACTTGAAGAGCTGTGACTTGCCGAAGGCCTTGCTTGCCTCATCGAATATGACTTCAACGGCGGCCTTGATGAGGTCCTTGGGGGAGCTTGTGGAGTTGGTATCCCTGGACAAGGACGTCTGGCAAGTCTTCTTGTAGTCAGTGGAGGAGCATATCATCTCCACAGTCCTGGAGGCCGAGTGGAGCTGCTTGTGGGAGCCTGACGCCGGGTCTGAGTCACCTTCTGAGCCTCCTGTGTGCTGGACAACAGCGGCCACACCAATGACGGCCACAACCGCCAGGACTCCAATGGAGGAGCCAATGATCATTAACTTCTTACGCCTGCTCTGCTGCCTTTCGGCCTTCCGGCGCTCTGTGAGCGGACCGAAGTCCTGAAAGGCAGACATCTCTTTTCTTCTCTCTCGTTTGGTCTCGGGAGGGGGTGGTGTGGTGTGCTCCTCCCCGCCTTCTTAAAGGAGAGGCAGAGAGAGAGAGAGAGAAGGAACGGAGAGGAGCAAGGGGCAAATTAAGGTGTTTAATTATTATTATTATTTTAACTATCACTATGTTATTATTATTATTATTATTATTATTATTAATATTGGGGGAGATAAACAAAAGTGTTTTCATTTTATATGTATTTATGTATGGATGAAACTGGAAAAAAAAAAACTCGTTTTCTTTGTCCTTTTACAGCCACAGGGAATGTATATGGAGTGGAGAGCTTCAAGGCCTTTCCTTGATACTTGTCTGTGTAAGGGCATTGGACGTTCCAACGGTCAAACCCACAATTCCCGCACTAACTAATTAATTAGAAACATTTCTCATGTAAATTTAATAAACGGATGGATACAAACAGTCATTACAGTTATGTACGTCATAGATGTAGTGAATTAGCGCACGAAGCGCTGCACCTAATAAATTCCGAGCTTTTAATATATATATATATATGGTATATATATATATATATATATATATATGGTTAAGGACAATAAAAGTATGTATATATACATATAAACAACCAACAAATGAAGAAAAATCACTGATGCATCATCACCCAATCAGCACCTTAATTAATTCCTAGCCAGAGCCTAAAGCAGACCGCCGAAAAAGGGAATGGAAGTGGACGTCAGCCAATCATTCCCAGTAGTGAAATTATAGACTGTGAAGTTACTGGCCTGCACAGCATCCATGCGGTTATACCCAGGCCACTGCACCCGCTGGCTCGTGTTGGCTCCCGGTCCAAAGTTGTCATACTCGCCATAATACAAAGTGTCTAAAGCGAAGCTCCCGTTCCAGGCCATCCACCCGACCGGTTCCACAACCTGGTCGATGAACGACTGCATGTACACCGTTCTCGAGTACTCCTTCCATGGCCGGCCTAAGAACGTCTTGGTGGAACCTGATTGGTCAGCCTCCAGGTCCGGCGCGGCCCTCACGGTGCAGTTGTGAATGGAGATGCCGGTGGTCTGGTTGGGATGTGTGCGGCCTTGCGCGGTGATGGCGTTGAACTGGCTGGCCAGAGGTTTGCGTGCGTAGATGTTGCAGTGCTGGAACACGGAAGCGGCGTTGCCGAAGATGAAGTCCACTGTACCATAAATGTCACAGTCTCGGTAGAACTGCCGGAGTGAGTGGACATACAGCGTATCCTGGTAACCCAAGAAACTACACCGGTAGAAACTCGAGAGATCGGCACTGTTGCGCACCGCCACTGCCTGATGCTTTTCCGGCCCCGCGGTGTTCTCGAACGTGATGTTGAGCGCTATGAAACGCTCACCATGCACCGCTGATCAGAATTCATGTAATAATACATAACTCATGATTAGCAGTTATTAATTAGACATGTGATGCGGTGTATGCATGTATATATTATAAGTTATACTTAATTACCAAAGGTAGCTGAATTGTAGGTTGTCCAGCCATCGATGACGCTGCGATTTCCGGTGATGATCGTCTTGTTGATGCCAGCGCCGATCAAAATGAGGTTCTTCTTGTTCCTGGCGACGACGATATTCTCCACATAGACACCTTCACTGATGAAGATGGCAAAGAAGCCATCTTCAGCTTTTGTGTTATTTGGAGCTGCTTCGATTGCGTCTCCGATAAGAGTGAAGTTGCCGCTCCCGTCCCTTGCCACCAATACCGACTGGCTCAGCGGCACCACCTGGTCGGTGTTCTCTTCGACCAGGTTTCTTCCAACCACTTGAAAGCCAGTACTATGTACACTACCTGCATGCAAATTAATGACTCACCAATTATATAGTATGTTAGATAGTAATAATTAATTATATACATATTTTAAAAATTATTATGAAGACAAAATTGAAGGGCCATTATTATGAAGAAGCGACTAGCTCCATAATCCAGAGAAGCACTCAGTGCCAGCTCCGGAGCAAAAAGACGTGAGCATCCTGCTGGCACCTCTCTTGTTTACTACACATTGAAGGTTTAATAAAGTTGGGTAGGTACGTAGTTTCATGCATCAAAGCCTAAATCCAAGCAAATGATTTAGTGGACCCAAAAGATATCTACGCATAATAGGGACGAAACGCCTAACGTGTCACCCTGACATGAATGCAAGTTGAGTCTCGACCAGGGACCACGATTGGGGCCCCACATGTCCCAGATAAGTCAATGGCCAGACAACCCGGATACAAACAACAGAGCTACAAGTTGCAGTAGCAGCAGTCAATGAGTCAGCGTGTACTACACCTGAGGCCGGGTCGGAGTCGAATCGCTTCCCTGTGCTGCCGGGTTGTCTACGAGCCAGAGCGGAAGTGACCAGCTCTAGCGAGACGCCGTACAACCGGGTCTCGTTGGAGAAGGCACCCTGAAGCTCCGGAAAGCTCCTTGAAGCGTCCAGGCCATCATAGCATGTCTGCTGGTTGGTTACCAGGGCGCTCATCAATGCCTTGACTCGTTCCGCGCCATCCTGAGTTAGCACAGACTGACCCGGTCCCAGTTCAGCCTGAACCGCTTCCAAGAACTCCGAGTTTAGGCTGGCTAGTTGTTGACAGTCCACGAGGGCACTGCCGGCGACAGTCCGGCGCGAGCCCCCACGGCCTTGGAAGAGGTAGTGATCAAGCAGTAGAGAGGTTTTTCGTGCTTGTTTGAGAGCTTGCTTCACTGAGTAGCGGCCGAACTCGTATGGGTCGGCCGAGGGGAAGCGGAGCGGCTGCAGCATGGCTCTGCAGAGCTTAGGGTAAAAGGAGCCTTTGCATGCAGCTTCTGGAGTCACCGGCGCTGCTCTGCAGCTGCTCGCAAAGAGGAGAAGTACTAGGAGAGAAGTAGAGATATTCATTATGCAAATATTTTGATACGCTAATAGTGGGATAGGATAGTGGAGACTGGAGGGTTACGGAGGATATGGAGGGTTGGCTGTGAGCTAAGATATTTATAATGGGTGAAAAAACGCGTGCTGCAAGCGACGCCAACTATGAATTTTGAACTTTGAACTTTGAACTTTGAACTTTGAACTTTGAACTGTGTTTGTTATTATAGTGTAGAACTGTGAGAGAAACAGAGCATTGATTTTTTTTTTTTTACTGTGGGTGAGGGGTGTGGCTGATGTACATGGTGGTGGGTGGCTGATTTGGTAGTTTAACTTTTATGGGAACATGACTTGAAAGCTAAGTTAAAATAGTAAGAGTGATGGTACGTAGTGGGAGTCGGTAGCAAATGTAGGCAAGGAGAAATTGACGAAAGATGGTGGTGGTCTAAATTGGAGTTATTGATCTCAATTGTTGGTAACTGCTCCATTATCTTGTGTGGGATTTGAACCAAGCGCATAGCTAGTTAGTGTGAGGAAATTAATTAAAAGGGTTCAATTTAACCAATGTGCGCGAGGTTCTTTTCTTTGTATTTGGGTGGGGTATCTCTTAGAACAAAGAGAGATTAATTATAACTATAAGTTTGGAAGCAAGCAACAATAGACCAACCAGCAAGGAGGACTCTTGACAGGGAGCATTGAAGACTTCCATGTATGTATATGCTAGTCAATGAGTATAATATTCATTTATAATTATGTCGCACATATTCCGAAGCTCCATAATTAGATGATATTAGGTGCATATTGGGAGGTGGGAAAGAGAGAAGCGTTAACGAAAGAAGTCAACAGAGAGCCGCGTCGTGCTCGTCGGTGATGACCTATTTATGTCCATATATGTGAAACAACAGCATCAGAGGCATCACTCCTATATGCATGGAAGCCACTTGGTGCTGCCTCCCATGCCAACTCTGTGTGTCCACATATAAATCCTTTCGACTTCATCCGGTGGAGAAGTTGCTGAGAAGGGTCCTTTACTTTGGCGGTGTTGACTAGGCAGAGAAACTGCATTATTTTTTTTATAAAATAGATTACTGCAATTTATTAATGTATTAGTTTTTAAGCTGTATTATTATTATTATTATTTGTATAAAAATAAAAAGTAAGCAAAAAATAATGTTGCTAGCCTAATGGTATTCTATTAGAATGGTGAATGAGTTGCTCAAAAATTGAAACCCATTAGTCTCGGTATTGTGTAGTGCAAATTTGTATAATACTATGAAAATATTATAAAATATAATATATTCACTGAAAAAATTTATTATTGTAAATTATAATACATAATATATCATCTTGGGCGTATGCCACAATTGTCATTACATACCCTATGTATTAGTCGGCTAACATGATAAATTCTTTATGCCATCATGTCTGATTGCTTTTGTAAAAAAAAAAAAAAAATAAAATAAATAAAAACAATGTTGAGAACACAGCCATTTTAGAAATAAAATTATAGAAGTCGTATATATGGAAGTTGTTTGCAAGACCATCTACCGTTAATTATTACTTATTAATCGCCTTGCAAACTCGATCAAATACTTCCAATTCCCAAATTTTTGGAATTCATGCAGTGTGAAAAAACAACTTGCATGGAAAATTGCATGTATATATGCATGTTGAAAGCCATAAAAGATGCATACATAACTTGGGAAATTGGATTTGTATATAAATTGAATTGAAGAAATTTGGGATTCATTTGTGCGTGCAAATACTTAAAATTAAGTAAATCTTTTTGTAATTACCCCTTCGTCTCTTACTTCCATGTTTCAATATGTCATTCCCCTTCTACCAGCTATATCCCCTCCATCAATTTCATTTTCTCATCCAATCATCCTTCTCTCCTGCTAGAGGAACACAAGCATACGTGACGTACAAGTAGTAGAATGTGTAATAAATATAAAGATGTCGATCTTATGAATGATTAGGAAATACTAATAATGACTATCACCATATTATTTAGCCTACGATGTAAATTCATCAAAATGAATTGGAAAAATTTAAAGAAAAAGAGTAAAATTAACTGATGACGCTAGCTAACAAGAAAGTCGAGAATAGTCTAAAGGTGTCCTTGCATAGATTTTCCCAAGGGTTAGTAATAAAGCTTTTTAGACAAAATTGCACAGATTGATTGTAATTCAATTGAACCGAGAGTTCCTAAAACATATTACTCTTTTTATCAAAGATAGCAATAACTAGTCTCATACGGCGCTAATACAGACTATCATGTGACTATATTATGCTCAATGAACTCTATCTGAATACACACAGGTTGGGAGGATAGTCAATTTTTCTTTTAAAGCAATTGACCATAATCCCATACATAACAAGATTTGGATCTTTCCCTAAAACTGGCTCTATGCGATTGCATTAACCATAGAAACTCTAATGTTGACTCACTCAGAAGAAACAGGGGAGAGAAATCTCAATATCAAAGTGCCTTATTTCTAGGTAGACTCGTGTTTTTTTTTTTTGCAAATTGTCGTATGTTTATATACGATGAACCTTTTGATTGTTAGTCGCAACTCCTAGCTTTCGCTATGATGAAGTTCAAGACACTGGAACACACAAATAAATTCAAAATATGTAAATGCAATATATAAGTCAATGATGATTAAATGTTCATAACCAATGTCTCAATGTAATAACCTTATGTTTCATCTACACTCAAAACACCAAAGAGATGTAATAACCTTATGTTTCATCTTCCACCAAAGCCGCCGAAAAATGACTTTCATTGGATTAATTTCTTATGTCCTAGATCCGTTATGATGCTTTAATCTTCCTCCTAGTGGCAAAGAAGAACTATTGCAATTCCTCCCCTTTTTTCCTTAAGATTGGCCACCAAAAGATTCTCTCAAAATCCTTACTAAAACTTTCTATACTTAACCCCTTACGGGTTCTTACGGGTGTAATAACAAGGCCGTAAGAACCTTGAGATGAAAGGTAACATACCTTATGGACGTCTCATGACCACAAGCTTTTACTTGTAAGGTCTTATGTCTGGGTGTTATTGCTCAACTTATGGTGTTAAGTGTTGAATTGTAAGCTTCTCTTTCTAATTCAAGCGACCTATAATGGCATAACTCTTGCCTGATGTTTCTTTACTCGATTTTTGTAAGTCTTCTCTATAACATTTTTGTTTGACATTTATGCTTTTCCTTAAAGGCATAAGCATGCCAAGCTCTTTTGTTTAATGTTTACGGCTATAAGTGCTAACAGTAAAAAAGTGGTAAGGTGTCCTGGTTGGTATGTTCTTTTGTTTTGGTGCCCAGTGAGCTCTATTTAATTGATTTTCTCCAGAAGTTTTTCATTTAGCTCCTGCATATTCATTATGCAATTCCTATGCATGGCCTATATTTTTATGTTAAGCACTATTAATTTTCCAAATAAATGATCGAATACATATCAAATGATATATTGTAGAAAGTAATACTAAAATATATATTTTCGATCAGGCACCTATTGCCTCCATTCATTTGTGGTCTATCCTCAATTTGGGGTAACGTCTTGGACAATTAAGGTTTATGATCATAGTGGGCCTTAATTAAGTTTCACTTGATTTGTTCTTTGAAGATTTAGTACCCATGGAGCATTAATTAAGAATAAGGCAGGACACAGATAAAAGCACACAAATTAAACAAAACTAAACTATTTAGAATCACATATCCTCAACTTTTACAGAGAATACATTACAAAACAAAAAAAATAATTAAAAGTTAAATAAAGTTAATTTAACATTTGAAATTTTTTCCCACTTAATTGACAATTACAAATTATAGTCACACACAAACCGATCGAGAAGTTAATGCACACACCTCGACTCTCATGATCTTAATTTCTCATGTATATATAAATTAATTGTACGTCATCCACCCTTACTTAAGTTAATAATTTTCAGGGCTGGTTACTCCATCAATCCGGCAGTAAAAGTGACCCCGGTGGACGGCAACCACATATTACCTTGTATAAACTGTGCAACAGTGAAGTTGGCAACTTGGGCGGGATCACTGAGAGCATGGTAGCCTGGCCATTTGACCCGATTGGCCAACCCAGCTCCAGGCCCAGAGTTCATGTATTCAGCGTAGTATAATGTATCCAACGCAAAATCTCCCTGCCATGGCAGCCACCCTTCCGGCCTTATTATGCTCCCCAAGTATGTCTGCATGATCACAGTCCTTGAGTACTGTTTCCACGGCCGCCCGAGATACGTGGGCGTTTGGTTGGTGAGATTAGCACCGGCGGACACATTACAAAACTGCAACGTGAATCCGGTATTCTGATTGGGGTCCTTCCGGCCTTGTGCTGTCACTGAGTTCTTCTGATCCGGGAGAGCAAGGCGGGCTTCGATCCGGCACTTTTGAAAGACAGCGGCGGCGTTGCCGAACATGAAATCCACCGTGCCTGAGACATAACATTCACGGTAGAACTGACGGAGAGAGTGAGCGTAGAGAGTGTCTTGGTAACCCTCCATGGAACAACGGTAACAGACCGACAGGTCGGAGTCCGACCGGAATGCCACTGCTTGGTGCTTCTGTGGCCCTGCTGTGTTTTCAAAGGTGATGTCCCTCGCGATGAACCCCTTACCAGACACCGCTGCGCATGCATGCGAGCAGATTAATCCCCAAATGATTTTATTACTTAAGTACTGCTTACTTCCATTAGTGCAGATCGATCTAGTATTGCTTGATAATGATCATTTTAAGTTTCTACTTCATTATTGAACGGCAGGTAACAACAAATATAACCAGAAACAAAAAAAGGGTAATCAGTTAATTAATATTTGCACATGCAACATGCTGAGAATTGTATATCTCCTAACTCTCAACTAGAAGTTTTTCACGTGAGGTACTTACTACTTGCCCTGTGATGAAGTGTGGATACCTATCACCACGCAACACGCATGCGTGCAATCACAATTTATATCAATACATGAACTGATCCATTCATTCCAAAATATTAATTTATTTAAAAGATGTTCTACAATAATCAAAGATAGTATTAAACTTTCTTTATTTAAAATAAAAATAACCTAAATTATTAAACTATATATATATTGAACCATTGGATATGACTCTATGTTTATGTATAATTTAAACGATTGAAAAAAAAGTAAAATAAAAAAAAATATATATTGTCTTGATATTATAAAACACCAACTATTTTAGGATAAAAAAATTTAAAACAACATGTATTCCAGAGGTATATATTAACTATAAATGACAACGAAGTTAACATAAAGGTATTTAAGGAAGGAAATTAAATAAATGGACGAGTAAGTGATTAGAAGTACGAACCGAAGGTGGCTGTGCGGAAGGTGGTCCAACCATCAACGAAGTTCCGGTTGCCGGAGATGACCGTCTGGCCCACTCCGTCCCCGAATATCATCAGGTTCCACTTCTTCTTCTTTATCTCCACGTTCTCCTGGTACACTCCCTTCTTCACGTATATCACGTACCTCTTCTCACTCTCAGTCGGCGCCGCCTCCACTGCCTCCATCACCGTCTTGAAGTTCCCACTACCGTCTTGTGCCACTATGGCATCCTGCTTCGGTGTCGCCGTTTGCAAGAGTCTTCGGTCGCCGGCCCTCACCCAGTCGGGGAAACCGGGCGACGTTTCCGAATGAAGCAACCGCCGGTGGCCGATCTTTTTAGATCCGGGCATGGAGGAGACCTCGCGGAGACTGGAGGCTATCATCGAGGAGACAGTGTCGAGGCCGGAGGAAACCAGAGCGCCGACGATGCCGCTTGTGCCGGAGAGACTCTCGTGACATGTGTCCTGGTTACCCAGCGCCGCCGAGAGCCAGGACCAGACGTCGTCGCGGCGGTTTCCGGTGCCGCTTCTAGGGGAAAGGGAGAGTGAGAGCTGGTCGGAGGATAGATCAAGGAGGTCGAGGCAGTCGGAGACGGCGGAGGTGAGACGGAGGTCGCCACCGCCAAGTGTGGAGGAGAAGGGGGAGAGAAGGCTAATGAGCTTTTGGACCTCTTCGATGGTGGATTGGAGATTGGTCGTGAAGGCCGTGGAGGGGGTGAAGGATGATGACGTGTCACATTCTGGTTGGAGGGACTCGGAGGCGAAGGCGGGAGAGAGGAGGATTAGGCCAATGAAGATGACTGCCGTTTGGGGAGAGGCCATTGAGTAGCTGTATGGAAAAGAGATGGATAACGGCGCCGTTGAGGATGAAGCCGAGTGTTCTATTTATAGAGGGGGTTGGAGAATGGAGACATATGCAAGTGCATGCCAGTGAGATAAAAAAGCGAAAGGATCTATCCTCCAGATAGACGTGGTTTTAATTTCTTTTTATTATTATTATTTTTATATTTTAATTTTTGAGAAATAAGAAACTAAATTGTAACTAAAAGGTGAAGCTAATTCTCTCAATGAGGAAAGGAAATTAATGTGAGAGGGACATGCATGATGATGAAAAAAAGAAGAAGATATAAGGACACGGGCAGTCATCCAATCTACTTAATTTGTCTTGCAAGTGAAAAAGTGGCCGGAGTGATCAGCACTGGTGTGGCCAGATTCATTTATGATCTCAGTGGGATAGAAAGGTTTGTGTAAATACATATTTTAGCAACCTGCGGACTAGTGTTTTCAGTTTCCAAGGGCTGAAGGGTGCTATATATAGGCACCCGACATTGATGAAAATTGCTCTCCGTGCATATATATAACTACTGGATTTTCATGTCTGAGTATGCATGCCGATGAATTACAGAGAAAATTAATTAGAGTGTAAGTTAATTATATATTTGCCTCTCCAATGACCTTGTTTAATTTGTAGTTTGCATATGTGATAGATGACTTTGTGATCAGGCAAGGTGATCATTCTCTGCTTGCTTTACCTGTAAGCTTTGCGTAAGTCTTCGCATATATAAGTACTTGTAAATATCTGAGTAGTGATTGTAAGATTAATTAATGACACCAATATTTACCTGTCAAAAGGCTAGTGTGGTCAATATATATATATATATGCACACAAGTATATATGGTATGGTAATTGAATTTTCTGGATATGGATTAGCGGCATGCCATTAATCAAAGATCCTGCCATCTGACTCACTTCTTTATTGAAAATGATTTGTTTTAATATATATATAGAGAGAGATAGCTAGAGAGAAGGAAAAGGACAAGAAAACCAAGTTTTGAATTGTAAAATCAACCTTAATTTCGTTTGTCCACCGACAGCTTGTTTTCATTTTAAATATAAATATAAAAGAAAATGAAAACGCGTTGATGGTTTAAAGGACACGTCTCAATTCATGGCAGAGCCTTGTGTACTTTCGGCAAACCATAGCATATATAGGAAAGAATATATGCATGCATGCATCCAGAGTCCATCTATTTTATAAATATCTGTGGGTTCTTCTTTTATGAGTTCTGACCACCTTGGTATTACGGATGTAATGCATATGTTTAGGCTTTTTAATTAACAATATATATCAACGTTATTAATCTATAAAGAGCTAGAGAGATAGATCAACTCCTTTCATCATGCATGCATGTATGGTAATTAATTAAGCCAATACATGCATTACATGCCATGTTTGAGTGAATTATCATCATTCAATTAACATTCAATTCCCTAACAAACCAGTTTGTCTCCCCAACCAACCTTACCAATGCCATCAAACTCTGAGCTCGTGGTAGGGTCACTGCTTTTAGTTCTATGCACGTTGTTTAGCTAGTGACACGGCGCCAAGCCAAGTTGGGTTCTACTATTCAGTATATGTTTGATTGGAAATCCATAAGATAAGAATGTTGGACAACAGTAGTACTACTCTTTATAGATGCGTATATATCAACAAATGATCAGGAATATAACTGAAACCGAGTTGTGATTGCTGGCTATCCACTTTAAAGTGTTACTTTTCTTGTTGGGAGACCAGCTAATATTGCAAGCTAATCACCAAATGCTTTTTTTTGGACATCTCAAGGGCTATGACTACACTCTTGCTTGTGTTCATGATTATCAATTAAATCATATGGTTACTCTTTAATAATCTTTTATCTTTATAAAAGTGACTAAATATATATGTTGGAAATAAACTGTGATTAACATGCAATTAATTTGCAGAAGAATTAATTATAATTGAAAAAAAGGTGTTAAATGATCTATCATAGGATTAGGCATGCTAAACACTGTCTAAATTCTGAATTAGCCCCTTTCGTGCTAGTACAATGGGTCACTCCAATAATAGCTAAAATAGTAAAAATTAATTAATTAAATAGTTAAAATTAATTAATTAAATTCAATATTAACTTATTCTTGACATAAACAACTCACACACACACAAAATATATACCATGGTTCTTTTATATATATATATATGATAATTGAATTTCATTTATTAGAAGTAATTCGTCATACATTTTTTTTTTCAGACAGTTACCTCACAGAGAGTTAGTTGTGCCCACGAATGATACAAATATTACTGTTGCTTTAGTTAAATCCACGTTAGTAGCATAAATTGAATTAGTACCAAAGATAGTGATATTATAAAATAATGAGCATTTAAATGTTAGGTTTTTGTTTAATTAACATGATTTTATAATTATTTTTAACATGCAAATTACGTTAACAGCAACAATAATAGCGCCTCGAGACTACGTCATGATGAAGGCAGAAGGAGCATGCCATGTCCTTAATCCGACAAAAAGTATTTTTATTGGGCCCAAATTAAAAGTAGGCATCCCCACCTTCTTATAGAGTTCTATAGAAAAAGAAAAATATTTTGGGCTCAAAATCATATCTATTTTTTCATATGATACACAGCAAAATAATTAATCTACAGAACTTAGAAGGTTTGGTTGCCCACTTTGGCCCAAAAAATATAAACCTTTATAGTTTGGCTTTTTTACTTTTTTTCCCTCAATTATGCAGACGGACTATATCCCAACACTTGGCAGCATCAACGCTTCTGATGATTAAAAGGGCTGACTGGCCGGCCACGTCTTCACTTGCATACAATTGTGCGAGGTTAATTCATTAAACGCATACAATTCAGTGCAATACAGTACAGTACAATACAATACAATACAATACATTAATACAATTAATGCAATACAGTAGCATATTTAACTGTGTTTCATCGATCATCTCAATTGTTCCTTGAATCTTTCTACGTCACTGAGCCATTAGCTAGACTATGTGTTAACAACTTAACATAAACAAAAATTCCCAGATTTCAAAACACTTTTCTCAGAATATAGCACAATGAGCCAAAGGCCTCGAGACGCAAGTACAAATTAAACGAGTTACCAGCCGCAATTAGGGTGCTTGCAGGCCAAAAATTCCAGTTATGCACCACACTGATTCTGATGCTAGCTCCTATTGATGACTCCATTAGTACTCTTTATTCGAACCTTCACTGATCTTGCCAGTCTCATGCATCAAAATAAAAGAAGAGCTTTCACATAACCCTTTGAGATGCACACTGTGAGGACCAGCGTAAAAAAGGGGCAGCCAGCCATAGGAAGCTGGAGTCTGCATGTGTATGGTGTAAGACTAATTAATGAGCCTAATCGATCTCTCTCAAAATATTTGGCAAGAGAAATCCGATAAGATACATCATATATGTGTTTAGAATATAGGCCTGGGCTGCACCCGTATCCAACAGAACCATCACATTAGCATGCATGCTCATTAATTATCATTATCACCATAAGCCAGCAATTCTTCCTTTCTTAAAAAATAATAAAATTAATTCTTTTTGATCTATTAGTTTCTTCTAATCTCTGAGTGAGGTTTTTTTTTTTTTTTTTTTTTTGTAAATCGAACATAAGTCAATTGAAGTTAGGTTCTTGATTAAGTTCATGATTAGTTTGCAATTACACGCATGCATTAATAATTATTTAGATGTTGGTAACCTGTCATTATTAGAGAAGAGAAGCAATATATTGATACGGCGAGTTCTGATAAAGCATTAAATTCGATAGAGGACCAACTCGATCGGGATGTTTGGAAATGGAATTTTGTAGTCATTTATGATAAGGAACCTTAGCTAGCTAGGAAGTGTTATCACATCAATTTCAAACGAACCAATACACACATGTGGATGTTGAAGATCCGTGAATGGTTAAATCTCCTGATATAAGATATCGGCTGGAGATCAGAATGCCACACTTTCACCACATTTATATATATATATACGGACGCAATATTATTTACATATATTTACGCATGCTGGTCGCACTTACGTAAGTGTTTTTTTTTTTTTTTTTTAAGATATTAAATAAAAATGTACATGCGTAAGTGATAAACAATATATTAAAGATAAATTTGAGCTAAAATCCTTGTTTTGGTCTTTTTATACTCTTGCTTTCTTTTTCTAATAAATTAATAATTTAATTATTTTAATAAAAAAAGAATTTTGACTAAGTTTTTTGAAATTTAATATATTTTTCGTTAAAAAAATAATGTTTTATAATACTGTCACTATCTTATATGACGCTCTTTTTTTTTTTTTTTGTTTTTGTTATTTTATTTTTTTAATCTATTTTGTATAATTTATCCATTTTATTAAAAAAATAAATTCGGTCATTGTACTTATATAAATTGTATAAAATTTAATAATAAAATCTTAATTAAAATACAAATTTTTAAATATAATGTTTTTGATAAAATAATTTTAAACAATAAAACCTGATTTATCCCAATCCAACAAAACATCACAAAAAAAAATAAAAAAATAAAAAAATAAAAATGAGGCACTGATGATCGAGGAGATCGCACGTGTGTGTGTGTAGATATATATAGTCCATTTTTCATGAAGAAGACGTGTGACTGACGTAATGATGTTGCCGTGTTTAAGGATAAGGAAAGGGACACGTATTTTTAGTTCCTTTTTTATAAAAAAAGACTTGCACTCTGACGCAAACAAGCTGAGAAAAAAACAATGAAAGTATTATTGATGGTCTTTAAATATAAACCCTCAATGTCACTCTAACTAATAGTTTATTACCATTTTCCCCCGTCTGTGTTCACGAGGCTCTTGTCCCTGGGGCCACCGAATTGTACCACCACGGCAGCCCTTCACATGCCCAAAATCAATAAATAACTTTTCTTTTATAGTGTAACAATTTTCTAAAATCCAATCATCTACAATCAATCAACAATTGGCATTTAAGTATTTATTTAATTTTTTAATGAATTAGAAAGTTCTTAAATATTTATTAATTGTTAATTTTGAAAAATAATTTTAATATGAATTAAATTGTTATTTTAGACTATACATAAATATATAATTTTAAAATACTAATAATTATCACTTTAGTGTGGCCTTATCATTATCAAATTAATATAATTTATTGTTTCAATTTGGTTTATTTTCTTTTTTAAAAAAATTAAAAACTTCAAAAGACATCCACAAATACAAATAATTATATATATATATTTTTTAAAGATATTTATATATTATCCAAAACCAAATTGGTCATTTCAATCAATTTATTTTTTTTTAATAAACTATAAATTTATTAGTTTAAAAATAATTAAACAATTGTTTTTTATCATTAAAAAATTAAATAAATAATAATTTTTTAGTGTCTTTCAAGTTTATAACAATACTATATATATAATAATTATTTCACAGGACGGACCGACGGAGAGGTTTAAGCTTGACACGAAGGCATCTATAGTACATTTTCCTGCCCGCCTTGGATTGACGCTCATACATATGGAGTAATTCATAAATTTTCATAAATCCTCCCGCATTGTTCGGATCCACTTCATCTAAGGAAAGGAGGACGAATCCACCACACAAGAAGCATTCCATTTGCTCTCTTTCTCCAATTCATAAACTTGCCCTTTTTTCGTTATGACTCCTTTTGTCAATGAATAATTTAAATATTTCGCCTTTTTCTCCCAGGTAAATATATTAAAATCTCTCCATTGGTTTGTTTTTTCTTTTCTTTATTTTATGAAAACTATAGTTGCTTAACTTCTATTTTGCATTATTGATTCTCAGTTATCATTGTTTAAAATTTGTATCTTCATGCCTATTTTATTTTTATTTTTTATTTTTTTGGCGGAGTATTCGTAATCTGCACCATGCTCCTTAGGTTGTATTGATAAACACTTGTGTCAGATGAGATATAGCGGATTGAATTAGACTTAAAGTCGTTTTGCGTTTGTTTTTATTTTAATTGTGGCGTGATTTATTTATTTAAAAAATAGTAATAAATAAATAGAATTCCAGTTGGCGTCGGACTCTTTGCTCTGTATATATACCAATAGAGGTAGGAACCGAAGAAGAAGAAGAAGAAGAAGAAGAAGAACAACAACAACAACAACAAGAAGAAGTATATATGTCTCTATGTGATTGGGAATTTGGGAGTGTCTCCGACTCCGACCTTGATTGAAGATCAAACACAACTTTTACCTAAGCTTTTAATTACTTTTTTGCCTTTACACACAGATTGGATTAATTTATAGCCAGGCAGAGGCCCAGAGGGAGTACGACAGTGAAGTTGCTGTGGGTGAAGGAAGCATCATGGGTAAAGTAAGTGCCTTCTTCTTCTTCTTCTCAGTATCCCATATTGCAACTCCTACCAAGTTCAAATGCTTAATCTTTGATTCTTATATATGTTGAAGTTCTGAGCGTTGTGGGTAAAAAATCCATTCTTGTTCAATTTTTTTTTTTTGGGCAATCTTTAATGGCAGGAAAATAGCTCCTTGTTGGGAAATGGAATTGTTGGAATCCTTTCAGAGACTGTTAACATGTGGGAGAGACGAACACCATTGTGCCCGTCTCACTGCGCTCGTCTTCTGCACAGTGGAAAGATGCAGAGTGGAATTGAACGGATTATTGTGCAACCAAGTACAAAGCGCATTCACCATGACTCTCAGTATGAGGATGTTGGTTGTGAGATATCTGATGATCTTTCTCAATGTGGCCTCATATTGGGTGTTAAACAACCTAAGGTCGATCTAACTAAGCCTCACATATCACCCCCACTCAAACAAAATGTATTTTATTGATTTTGAATGCGCTCTGGGGTGCAGATGGAGATGATTCTTCCAGATAGAGCTTATGCTTTTTTCTCCCACACACACAAGGCCCAGACAGAAAACATGCCTCTTTTAGACAAGGTAATTCACCACTCATTCTGCACGTAATTTTTTTGGGATATCAATCCATCTTATTTATTTATTTTGGATTGTGTAATCTGTAGGTGCTCGCAGAACGTGTTTCATTATTCGACTATGAGCTTATTGTCGATGATGATGGAAAGAGGTTGATTGCATTTGGGATGTTTGCTGGTAGAGCTGGATTGATCGATTTTTTGCATGGGCTAGGACAACGTGAGTCCTGATAGATGTGATGTTATTTATGTTTTTTTTTTTAATTCTCCTTTTCCTTTTTGTGGTCATTTGGTTTTAAATTGTGACCTTTTGAATCAATTTCATTGATAGCTGATTGATGTGCTCAGTTTTCCACATGTCTGATAGTTTTCAAAGTTTGCTTCTCATCCTTGAGTATAGAATTTTGCACTCAAGCTTATATTTTCTTTTTTTGGACTCTAGGTTACTTAAGTCTTGGGTACTCAACGCCTTTTTTATCTCTTGGTGCATCTCACATGTATTCTTCTCTTGCTGCTGCCAAGGCTGCTGTTATTGCTGTTGGTGAAGAAATAGCCACCCAGGGGCTTCCATCTAGAATATCTCCTCTTGTCTTTGTATTCACTGGTTCCGGAAATGGTATCTTTCTATCCGTTAAATACTGACATTACATCTTTTGCCTGTCTTTATTTTACTTTATGCTTGTATGACGCAACTACAGAACTGTTGAAATTGTCTTAGAAACATCAATTGAAAACTCACTAATGGACATGAGCACTGAAAAGTCCAAACAAAAGGGCCTCTTGCTAGCTCAATACTGTGCTGTTTTGGTGCATTTCTTTTTCTTCATTTTTTTTTTATGTTTTTTTGTTTTTTGCTTTACTCAATCATGTGGAGATTGTAACTGAATAAATTTAAAGTTTCACTTTGAGATAACTATTAGGAGTCTTAGAAAAACTAAAATGGTACTACAGATACATATCAATCTTGTTATACAATGAAGCAATAGATACATGACTATGAGAGATGGCTTTTTCTTATGATTCTTTAACTTCTTTATCCATTTTTGTTTCTTCTAAAAGATAAGGCTTCATAGCACAGTTGACTAGAAATTGACAGTACTCCACTAATTGACTAAGTAGATTATTGCATAATCTATCACAATCTTTGCATTCACAAGTGATATTCTAGTCTGAAACTTCACTTGGAAGTATTGCGGTGTATTGTAATGCATGATTACAATTCATATTGATTTTCTGGCATAAAACCAGATGCTCTTCTTTTGTGTAATACTTCTTTCTTAGCTTGAGTTTGTGATTGGGCTTGCTATTTATTAGTATTGTGAATATCTTCTTTTATTTGTAGTCTCCCGGGGTGCACAGGAGATATTCAAACTCTTACCTCATACCTTTGTAGATACCTGCCAGCTTCCTGATCTCGTCAAACAGGTATGTATGCCTCTCGCTTCCTACAGTTTTTGTAGTAGTCTTTGTGCCAAAATTGTTCTTAAGTGCCCAGTCACATGTATGTGTGATAGTTAATTCCCCTTAAAGTGAATTTAGTCTCCCATTTTGTCACCTTCATGTTATGTCATGAAATTATGTTTACCTTTTCCACCCTTAGGATATTTGATTCCCTAGCTATGATACTCTTTGCAGGCAGGTGATCTAGCTCCTACTTCGCGATCAACCAAGAGAGTATTCCAAGTTTATGGATGTGTCGTAACCTGTCAAGATATGGTTGCTCCGAAGGACCCCACCAAAATTTTTGACAAAGTATCCCACTACTCTTTCTACTTGTATTATTTCATCAAGCAACTTCCTTGTACTCTTTAATTTTCAGCCATCTGAGAAATTTCTGTGTAAATTTCACTGCTTAAAAGAACTCATATCTTACCATTTTATATTCACATAGAAAATTTCTCTGGACTTACTGAAATAATGATCATGAATCGCTATGATTCTTGTCAAGACTGTGAGGCACTTAACATTGATATTAACTTTGCATGCAGGATGACTATTATGCTCACCCGGAACACTATGGTCCTGTTTTCCATGAGAAGATAGCACCATATGCTTCTGTGATTGGTATGTGAGCACCCTTTTCCTCTGATTTCCTCCATCTAATTTAATGCTCTTTTCCTCTGGGCTAGTTGGGCTTATATTTCTCTACAGTTAATTGCATGTATTGGGAGAAAAGATTTCCCAGGTTGTTGAGCACTAGGCAGCTGCAAGAATTAACAAAGAAAGGTTGCCCGCTTCTGGGAATTTCAGATATAACATGTGATGTTGGAGGTTCAATGGAATTTGTTAACCGAACCACGTCTATAGAGCGCCCTTTCTTCAGGTATATGTTTGGATGAGAACCAGCATTCCTGAAATAAATCCCCCCCCCCCACACACACACACACACACACACACACAAACACACACACACAAAACCAACAACGGTTTTATTGCTAAAATTGTAGTTTCTTTCTTTCATCACTCTGTTCTTGTACTGATGCCCTGTTTAATCATTTTCCTGTAAGTGGTTCTGTTTCAAATGAAATGTCTTGTACTTTATTACCTTGGTGGATGGAGAAGGGTACCTCTTTTGAAGACTCTTCTCATAATAGTTTATTTTATTTGCTTGTTGTGTTCTATTTATGAAGACAAGTTCTTATTTCAAATGTTTTGAAAGAACTCACATCAACCTTATTTCGGAAAAAGTCAAAATGTCTGCCTGCTCTGTCAAAGTAATAGCGTGATACATGCGCTACCCGAGCCTTATCATCCACTTGGTAAGTAATAGTCTCACTGGCATGGTATAAAATCAAGTATTTTCTTTGGCCCACTGCCTTGTAGTTCCACTATTCTAGTGTCAGACAGATATAGGAGGTTTAGAGGTTGAAATATGTTCTATTCACACGGATTTTAGTCATTTAAATCCTTCTAAAATTTAGAAATAATTTTCAAATTTTATTTCTACAATCGATCTCTCCATAGGTATGACCCTTCCACTGATTCGTACCATGACAACATGGAGGGGGATGGCATACTTTGTCTTGCGGTGGACATCCTTCCCACAGAATTTTCAAAAGAGGTATGGCACATTGTGCTTCTCTGTTCAATCTTATGGTTGTCAAAATCATTTTCTTTCATGCTATTGTGATGCATATTTGAGAATATATTCTGTCAAGGATTTGTGCCCATTCTTTTTTCTTACAATGTCTTATATTATCTTTTTAGGCTTCTCGACATTTTGGAGATATCCTGTCTCAGTTTATTGGTACGTTAGCCTCAAGTAAGAACATTGCTGATTTGCCGTCACACCTGCAAAGAGCTTGCATAGCTCATGGAGGAGCATTGACTCCATTATATGAATATATTCCCCGAATGAGAAATTCATCTTCAATGTAACCTTCTTTTTCTCCTATCCATTAAAAGAAATAATAGGGATATCTATGCTGAAATTATTGTAGATCATAGCATATAGCATTAGTTTGATGTGTGGCGGTACCTTTTTTTTTTTTAATCTGTGGTTCATCCAATGAAATACAAACTGTTAGTTTCCTCCGTTTACAGTGATTCATCACCAAATCCTGGAATTGCCATCAAGAAAAAATATAGCACATCGGTGAGCTTTTCTATTTCCTAAATCTTGTTTTATCTTTATTCATGTTAATAAGCACTAAAAAACTGCTGTACTGTGGCTTTGTTCCTCTAGTTTAATTGTCTTCCTTCTATATAAACAGGTGTCTCTTAGTGGCCATTTGTTTGATCAGTTTCTGATAAATGACGCTTTAGATATCATTGAAGCTGATGGTGGATCTTTTCGCTTGGTTAAATGTGAAGTTGGCCAAAGTACAAATGCCACTTCCTATTCTGAAGTTGAGGTAGCATGCTTCTAAAGCTCAGCACACCTTTTAATTTAATTTTATTTAATTTAATTAATTTTATCTATTGAGAAAGTGGAGAAATAACTAACGTCAAAAAGAGATCAAAGAGTTCTCACATCAATTGTGGTCCATCTCACATAGGCCCAGAGGATAACAAAGCCATAGTAAAGAAAGTTAACATAAAGATGTTATGGGAAACTATTTGTTTATAGGTCACAGATCACTTTAACTTGATGTCACTCCTAGTGCTTGTTTTCCTCATGACACTTGTTTTCGACTGTGACAACTCGTCTTCCTCAGGGAAAGGATGCAGGCTGCACATTACCTGATCTGCACTCTTATCCAGATGTTTCTTCTTTGATAACCCAAGCTATCAAAGAAATGAACTTAGTGGGGATCCTTGTCCGTACACTATAAAGATCAGTTGAGCCGTCGTTAGCTCCTTATAATGCCTATAAGCAGCAAGCAGCAGCACTAAAGATGATGGCCTCTTGACTTTATTAAAGAGTACGCAGTTTTCACAGAGAAGAGTTCTTTCTTAATCTACTTAATCCACATCTAATGTAAAAGCAGAAAGTGTACAGCAGTTTTAGGAAACAATAAAAGATAAATGCTTGTAGAAATGGCGATTGCATACTAAAGGTCAATGCATCACGGTTGAGCCAACAGAACAGTTGCACGCTAACCCCTCTCAAAGGGTGCCTTGCAGTCCATAATGCTTTCCTTTGTTACATTGACCCCACAATCATTCATGAACTGATGAAAGGACTTAAATTACAGGATCCCTTCTTTACAAAGGCATTCCTCTTGTCAACTATGTTTGTTGATTCATGTTGTCCTCAGGATTCTTATCATCCTCTCCCTCATTATCTAAGATGTCCCCAAAGAGCCCGTCTTAGACGGCTTTCTGGAGCCTATTTGTGCTGGAGGAACTTTTTATTTCTATCTTCTTTCATCCTTGACTTAAAAGTGAATTAGAACTTCACTCTTTGAATAATCAAAGGCACTCCTTGTGGTTTCTATAGGTTGGTGCTGATGACCCAGCCATCTTAAATCAAATAATTGATTCACTTAGTTCTGTTGCCCATTCGAATAGTAAAGTTGGGCATCGAAGGAAAGAGGAGTTGTCTTTGAAGGTTGGGAAAGTCAATAACATGGCGGAAGTCAATTGTCAATCTAAGCAGAGGCCAGCAATTCTGATTCTTGGAGCAGGACGTGTTTGCCGGCCTGCTGCTGAATTTTTAGCATCAGCGGGAAGCAGGTCCTCACATTTTCTCAAAAGATGGCAGGTTTCTGAGTTTGGGGAAATTGAAGAATTTAAGGTTATTGTGGGATCACTCTATTTGAAAGATGCTGAAGAGGTATGACGTGAGAAAACATTATTTTGTTTTGTTCTTTTTTATTCCTAATTTTGTCTGCTATAGTATATTACCAACTGATGTTGAGTAGTTGAACTTTCAGAAACTAGGGTTTCATGATTGAATGGTTTCTTGTGAAACCTTTTAAACTTTTTGCTATTTTACTATAAGACCTGGTCCTTTTACTTTAATTGTCTAATAGAGGGACTGAACACAACCAATTTCCGATATACTCTGAGGTTTTTATAGTTTCCTCTCAATTCTCCTAATCGTTGGTGATCTAAGGTGTTTCTTTTAGGAATTATTGCCCAAGTGTTGAATCTAAGAGACCTCAGTGATGAAAGTCATATTTCTAAGATATGCAAGCCATTCATTTTAATTGTAGTAACCAAAATGTGACTCTTAAACAGCAATAAAACTATAATTTTTATGGTAACTTCTATAACAAACTTTCAAATATATTTATCTAAAAAACAAAAGAAATACATAAATCACAATATCTTTTTAATGATTACTCTTAGTTTCAGCCTAAAAAATTTCATATTAGAGCATAAACTGTAAAGGCAAGCAGCACTAATTTTGCGGTTGCAGTGCTAATAATTATATTGTATTAAATCAATACTAGTTGTAATATTTGCAGTGCTTATATTTACACGGTAGTCATATAACTACTTTTTTTGTCGTTATCAAAGAGTCATAATTGTTATAGCACCAGTATTTATGCTGTAGTAGCTGTTGCTGATCAATATATTAATTGTGATACAAACTAATATATTAATAGTATACACTCGTTGGAGCAACAACTGTCTCACAGTGCTTCCAGGTGCTTGACCTTGTCATTGGTGTATGTATTAAATCTTAGCTGAACTATTCTAGCCTGATTCTGTTAGGATATACTGTATTCCAATGGTAATGGAAGCTGATCAGAAATAAAATACGTGTAATTGTGTAACACTGTTTGTGGGACAAAATTAGTTACAAATATTTTCACAATATGAACATTTTGATGTTTGCTTCTTGAGTAATGAGTGGTTTTTTATTAACGTTATCTGAAGAATTTGTGGACATGGTTGCTCTGCAAAATTTTGTAACTAAGTGTTTCACAAACAAAACACCATAAACTTTTTGAGGAAATACAATATTATTTCTAAACTATGCATTTTTGTAAATTGAATTTAGAGTCTGAATGTTCTGACTTATGGTGTGTATATGTAGACAATTGAAGGTATACCCAATGTGACAGCTATTCAACTTGATGCAATGGATAATGCAAGCCTGGCTAAGTATATACCGGAGGTATCATTGTTGCTCTCTTCCATTGTGCTTTGATATTTCAAGTTTTATGTTGATGGTGATGATTGCCAGTTTTATGCAAGAAAGATGTTTTCCTGCAATTCATGTGGTTGAAGCATATAAACTTATCTTAGGACCCAGCTAATAAAACTACAAGTATAGAGCTGCTTGCTTGCCCTCCTAGCTTACTATTGCACATGTTTCAATGCAACGAAAGTGTTTGTTGCTCCAACTGAAATCAGTTGATAAAACACCTCTGAATAGCTTGTCATGTTTTTTGTATCTCTGTAGGACCTGTTTGTTGGTCCTGTTTTCTCACTCTATTACTTTGTTCTCACCTTTCTCATCTATATTCTACACTCCTTGTGTTTGTTGTTTTTAATATATATTCTGTGGTTTATCAAATTTTAACCAATAAAAAACAAAAAAAAACAAGAAAAAAAAATAAGAAAATGAAAAAAACAAAGAAAAAGGAAAAAAGAAAAAAAAGAAAGGTCAATGCCTGTGAATTCTCTACTTGGAATATTTACTGAAGATGGCACAGTGTATTTATTTAGAGCAATAAGTACTGTGCATTGTGTAATATCGATATGATACCATTTCTCTTGCAGGTTGAAGTCGTCCTAAGCTTGTTGCCCCCCAGTTTTCATAGCACTGTAGCTAATGCCTGCATAGAGGTACCTGACAGTTTTTTTCTCCCCTTCTACCAGTTTTTCTAGTACTGTTGCTAATGAGTTGATGTATTGTATGATATTGTACTACTATATACCATGCCTTGTGTCAAATCAGCAAGTTAAGAAAGACCAGCTATTAAGGGATCATTGAGGAAACTTTCCTCGATAATTGGTCTCGTTTTAACTTTTTAAATTAACCAGGAGATCTCTGCTTCATCACAGATCATTACTATCTACAACCTGGTGTTGAATTTGGTTATAAAATGGCCTTAAAATTTCAACTTAAAATATATTAGTCTAAACTCTAAAGTACTGCTGCAATTTGTGTGAGCTCATTTTTTATAATCATTCAGAGGATAGAAAACTTCTCTCAGATTTGACTTATATATTCAACAATTGTGCATTACTCTTATAATTAGCAATTAGTAATCAATAGTGTTCTTTCTGCTGCAGCACAAAAAGCACCTTGTCACTGCAAGCTATGTAGATGATTCCATGTCAAAGTTAGATAATAAGGCTAAAGATGCAGGTGTTACAATTCTTGGTGAAATGGGCCTGGATCCTGGGATAGGTAGTGATTCCAATCCTTTACTTTGATTTATATGATACATCACCTGTTGTATATCTAAAAGCTTATGTGCTAGACAGTTTTCTCTGTCAATTTTCAATGTTATTTGTCGCGTGTTCCTCGCACTTGTTAAGGTTTCTGTTGGTCCTGTGGAGAGTCTGTAATTATGGAAGGACATAGGGCAGGTTTCTTGCAAAGGTGAATGAATAGTTATTATTTAAATACTCGATCAAACTTTAGGGAGAGTAAATTATGTCCTGTTTCAATTCCAAACAAATTGTTAAATTGAATACATACCTGTAAAATTTTCTATAATTGCCTCCTGTATGATTGATTATTCCGTTAAGACATTCGCATAATTTTTGTACTTCAGACCAACCTTCATCCTTTTCTTCATTAGGAACCAGGGAAATAATTTACTAAGCTGTCAAGAAGAAAACCGTTTGGTATGCTTGATACACTTCAATAAGGTCGTATTAGAGTTGAGCCCACTGTTTGTGTTTGTGGAGAATTGTTTTGGATATATTGTATATGTTTGTGAGCAACACAAGCAAAGGCCTTGAGGCGACATCAACAGAATGTGACAGGATTGCGATGGATAGCATTTGTAAAGCATGTATAACCTTGTGCAGACTTTGGTGACATTAACATTTGGTAGGGGTTGTTGCTATGAAGTGTTTGAAACCAATACTATGAGTATATATAACCTTTGTCCACAGAATAATGTCGGGGAATGATGTATAGCCCTTGTAGATAGTCATGGCTCCTTGATATTAGAACTTACAAAAATAATTTTATTCCGTGTATTCAGACCACATGATGGCAATGAAGATGGTTGATCAAGCACATGTTAGAAGGGGGAAAGTAAAGGCCTTCCATTCCTACTGTTGTGGGCTTCCATCTCCAGCAGCTGCAAACAATCCTCTGGCGTATAAGTTCAGGTAATGGCTAAATACTGTTCTAATTTATCTATAAAATAAAATTATATGCCTATTCCACAATCTTTTTGACCTTGACCATACTGATTTGTGACATGTCATACTCAAATAACTAGTGGGGGATGCATGCAATTTACGATGAGACTGCTGATTATTATTGAAGATTGGAATTAAGTGTTCTTTTTGGATAATGTAAAAAACTGATCCATGAAGGTCATGTGAGCGGCAACTTGATGTTACTTCTTACAATCCATTAAAAGCATCTTATATGCTTTGTTGGACAATAGTTGAAAATTAATCAAGTTGTATTAAGTAATTTCATTGGTTTATCAAGGTAGTAATGCTCTTTTCATTTTATATTTTTGTTTCAGCTGGAACCCAGCTGGTGCTATTCGTTCGGGGCGTAATTCAGCTACTTATAAGCGCTCTGGTGAAATTATTCAAGTTGACGGTACACATTTTTTCCTTTCCAAGATTTTATATTAAATGGAGCATGCTACCTCTATTTACTGGTTGCATCTCTTGTCAACTCTTTATATTGAATCTTATGTCTCCTGAGGCCTAATATTTTATTCCTTTGTTTATTATTTGGTACCAATTTGTTCTCTAATTTTTGCTTAGAAACCAGAATGATTCATTGAATTCTTCATCTTGAATGTTAAACGTATGGCACAACTTCCCTTGTTTCATATTTCATATATCTTTTTATCAGTCAGGCTGTGTTCTCTTAAGCAAGAGGTATTGTATGAAGCCACAAATTGTTCATTTCTTCTCCAATTAATGTTCCTCCACTTGAGGGTTTTGGGCACTTTATTATTATTATATAACTCTTGCAGGGGATAGACTGTATGACTCAGCAGTGAGATACCGGGTACCAGATCTTCCAGCCTTTGCTCTGGAATATCTCCCTAACCGCAATTCTTTGGTGTATGGTGACTTGTACGGGATTAGTAATGAAGCTTCAACCATCTTCCGTGCCACCCTTCGTTATGAAGGTAAATGGATCGAACATGTATGCCTTGGTAGGTTACATTTTATGTTCATTTATCAATATGATATATTCTATGCAGGATTTAGTGAAATAATGTCAACCCTAGGAAAAATTGGATTGTTTGATACAGAAGTTCATCCTATGTTGAATGGTAATGGTAAAAGGCCAACATTTGGTGCCTTTCTTTGTGAACTTTTAAAATGTGATGATACCTTGAATTCCGAGAGCCAGGCCGCCTTGATGGGAGATGCAGAAATGGTTAGGAGGATTATCATGTTAGGGCACTGCAAAGAAGCTGCTAGAGCACTGAAAACGGTGAAAACTATCAAGTAAGCATTATTTTATAACTAGTTTTAGGTCATACTGAAACTATTTTTTTTTATTAGTTTTAAAATTTTAAAACCAGTTAATCCTTTATATATTACACTTGAACCGTCAACTTAGGTTCTTGGGGCTTCATGAAAACAAGGAAATTCCTAGAAAGTGTTCAAGCGCATTCAATGTAACTTGTTTGCTCATGGAAGAGAGATTAGCCTACTCCAGCAATGAGCAGGTAAAAGATAATTTCCTATTTCTTAATAACACGAAAGATCTTGAAGATACTTTATTATCAACAGAAGGTTAAAAATAAATATGTTTGAGTTTATCGACTACTTAGGAGAGAGCAGCTACATCCCTCTCATCAATTTAGTAATAATTTCTAGTAATGAAAAATTTCTACTCGAAATGGCAACTATATATGTTTATCACATCTTTGTTCTTGATGCAGGATATGGTTCTCTTGCACCATGAGATACAAGTGGAATATCCTGATGATGGCAATAAGCCCACAGAGATCCACAGAGCCACTTTACTAGAATTTGGGAGGATGGAGAACGGGAGAAATGTCATGGCAATGGCTCTCACTGTTGGCATTCCTGCAGGAATCGGAGCTCTGGTTGTGTGATATTATAATAATAAAATGCAATAATAATAATAATAATAGTAAGGAAAACTGACACACGTTCATTTGATTTTGTAGCTATTGTTTCAGAAGAAGATCCAAAGGACAGGTGTGATCAGGCCTCTCCAATCTGAAGTTTATGAACCAGGTATCAGCTGTCTGTCACTGACGCAGATTGGTTAGGCTCTCAGGTCTTGTTTTTGATAATTTAATTTGTTGGTGTTTCTTGTCAGCGCTGGACATATTGGAGTCATACGGACTGAAGGTTGTGGAGACTGTCGAGACTTCATGAGTGAGAAATGGTTTAAATGGAAGCACTTGTCTATAGTAGATGATAAGAACACAGCACTTGTGTCAACAAGCAATTACACTTCAGGTGTTTTGAGCCCGGGCTGGCTGGAATAGTGATCGGCGAGTTTCTATCTAGAGGTCTCATGTGTGTGTGTCTGTGTGTGTGTGAGAGAGAGAGAGAGAGAGAGAGAGAGTGTGTATGTATATATACATATAACTTTGAAGCACCAGCTGCTTTTTAATTTTATTTTTTAGTATGCTTTTGTATCTAAGACTCCAATTAAGGTATTAAATAAAGAAGTGGAATAGCTAAATGTTTTTAGTGGTGAAATGATAAAAAATAAATTATTATATATATGCCTTTATGTATGTATGTATATTATTTAAAAAGAAAATGAGCATCATATCGTATCACATTTTCAGCCTCCGCTTTGCCTGATGTTTTGGGATATCATATGGACTTGTGGTTCAAGTTGTTTTAGCAAATTGTGCTTTTCTTATGTATGCAAACTTGAAAGACGCTCTGCTTTAGCTATGAAAAGAGGCTGATGTTTTTTGTTTTTTTCGTGCTGTCTTGATGCATTGGCTAGAATGAATGAAAAAAAGATGCTAGTTGGCAGCTTTTCCAAAGGGGAATGCATCGAAGCCCCCTCTGGTGCTGGCTGGTTTTCTTTAAAAAAACCAGGGTACATGAGATGTTCCTTTTTATCATATACTTTCCAGTTGTCGTTGTGGTCATTGTTATTCAACCTCTTACATTTTGTGGGGGACTGACATATGAGAAGAAAGGATTTCTTGAACATTTATCCGCTTCATACAATACAACAACGGCAGACAATGCGAGTGTATAAATACTAGATTGCTTCATATTACTTAGGACACCGCTCCTATACATTCAAGGGCAGGAAGCAGCACCATATTAAGCACCAATAAACCAAAACCAGACACATAATGGCTGACAATTTTGTCTATAATCTGGGGATTCAAAGTCAAAAGAATTGCCACCCACTTCATCCCACTGACTACTTAACCATAGATTAGTTCCCAACAAGGACCAGGAACCAGACCCTATGAGAAAATTGCCCATCAACGGGCTCTTGTTTTGGAAAAATTTGTAACCACTGAGCATGTTTGGCTAATTAAGGCCTAGGACAATATCCAGGATGCCAGAGTCTGCTCCACTTCTTGCCAGTTATGAACCTTGGTCACCAGCGGGTGCAAGACTGCTGAGTCTGACTTGGACCAGGGGTATGAGTTATTGTAGTCAAAGAGTAGGACTTTTAAACCTACTTCAGCACACTCTAATGCATATCTTGGGTTGTCATCAATCAACACTTGAGCTCCCAGGGATCTGCAAATAGAAATTGCATAGAGATACATGTCAAAACTGGGAACAAGCGCAGGCAAACACACAAGGAGGATCAGATTCATGCATTAAATGACACACGCAAGGAAGATGCCGATAAAAATTTAATATCCACAAGCAGAATCCTTTATTTCAGTTTGAGTTCATGCCACTCAAATCATGGAACAGTACCTTTAAGGAAATAAGAAAATGATAGATGGTCAGGCACTGAGGTCATTTTCAACCTAAAACTCTATATTTAAAGCTTCAATATACAAAAATACTGTTTCTACAGTGAAAGTTTCTCTAACCAACAACTTTATTTTTAACTCTAAAACAGAATATTCTAAAAATATTCTTCACACTTCACACTTCACACTTCACATTTCACAACCACCCCCTCCTGGATTTAATATATTTAATGCACTCTTCGGCAATATCGGTGGAAGTGCCGATAATATACCAGAGTATTAGTCCCATCTACTTTCAACTTCATTAGTTGTATTTTAAGTGTTATAGTTTTTTTATCGTTGTCGATAATGATCTATGTTAGAACTATTTTTTATGTTTTTATTTTATTGTTCATGTAATTTGTTTTAATTTTAATGAATATATATATTTTTGTATTATTTTCTCCAATTTTTTATTTTTATTAATTAAAAATATAAACTTAAATTACAAGTTATTAATTTTATTAAAATATGAAATTATAAATACAAATTTTATAATGATGTATATTTATGTGGTTAAAACTAGACCAAGATTATAAATTAATGACCCAAAATTTATTAAAAAACTATTAAACCAATAAATACAGGAAAATAAAAAAAATTTTAAGCAAGCTACAGTGCCACACAAGAATTTGTGTGGCACTGTAGCTCCACTTTCAAATGGCGCTGAGAATGGCGCTCCGTCGGAGTGCCATTTTAAAAGCAATGCGCCATTTTAAAGGGCGCATTGGAGATGCCCTGAGGAATCAAACATTCAATTGGATAATATATTAATGTGCGCATCATGCACAGCAGTGATGAACGTGAAATTCAGATACATATACCTGCAAATCTCAGATTTTGATCTTGACTGTCCATCCAAAGCAAAATGATTCCCAAAGTGCACTTCCTGAAACAGGCCAGGGAAGTGCTCTCCAATCCACTCCAGAGTCAGGTCTTTGATCGCATTCTGCCGAGATCTTTTATACCAAAGAACACATACATAAGAAATGCCATCAAGAAATGAAGTTTAAGGGTAAACATTTTCAAACCTAGACGGATTTTAAAAACAAACTCACGTTACTACAGATAGATCACAAAATGTGGACAGTTTTTCAAGAGTGAGCCGAGCACCAGGGATGGGATGAATTCCCTTTTTGAAGTAAGGAGTTTTAAAGAATTCATGGACACGAATATCCGCTGGCAGAACAACAGGATCATTTATAAATATAAAGAACAAATGAAGCATGACCATGAAAAAGGACTGCACAACTATTCAATGTTAAATATGTGCATTCATAAGATTAATTTGAGAATGTGACATGCGACAAATGTTACATACCTTCGGCTCTAGTGCAATTCCATATCTGTTTACACATAACCAAATAGACACTGGGATGAGTACAAAAGTTCCATTGTTTAGCTCAGAAAAATGAAAAGATGAAGGATGAATAGATTTATAAGAATTGAAACAGCCATCTAAGTCATAGAATAAATACCTTGAAGAACTCGTAAACATAATACTCCGACAATGAGTGATTTGAGGAGTAGCGATCCACAATAAATTTGTTGAGAGCCGTGAGAAAGCTCCCAAGAACTGTAATCAAATAAACATCAACAACAAATATTTAATAAATTCATAAGGAAAAATTCATAAAGAAAATTGCCCATCAACAACAAAAGCACAGAACAGTCACAACAGTTATCAATATTAACAAACGAGTTCACAAGTTTGCTCGAGAAGAAAAGATTGAATAATATGCCTATAATGCTGATGTAACAGGTTTTAAAAAGTACAAATATATATCAGCAACTCATTGGTTCTAGGGTTTTAGCTAGATTCCTGATTCACTAGCCAAAATTCAGTAAACAGGATGGTGACCAACAAATCTGGAAACAAGGACATGAAGGAACAACAACCTGATGAAGTAGTCTACACCTGCTTCCAAGCCAATTTAGTGACCCAGTGCCAACTTTCTGAATTCGTTAATGATAGTGGTAAAGAATTAATGCTCAGTGATAATAGTAAGCATATCCTGAACAGATCAAGTTATTGAAATAAGGATATCAAGTAAATCAAGGGTGTCTAAATGTATGAAATTTTAAGCATCAAGGATTTGTAAAACTCACAATCTTTACAAAATTATTATCTAAGCATGCCATTTTCAAGCACACAAAGCAGATATCTTCGATTTGTTATTTGATGCTACAAAAGCTACAGAAGTAGAGGCATTAATAAGGAGACTAGAGTAAGAAGGGGCAAGCCATTAACAATGAGAAGAATTCAGCAAGCTACTGTAGCCATTCACCTGCATATATGACATAGAGTTACGTATACGACAAATTTGAGCGCACACAGATAATCAAAAGCCTATTCGGGCTTACCACATGTATTGCATATGGGATGCTGCCAAAGGAAAAGTCATAATGATGATTTGCAAGTCAGGGACAAAAAGAATGACCGAGCAAATTATTTGAGCCATATTCTGCCTCAAACATGAAACAAATTTGAGTCTTTTATGTCTTCAAATTCCAGTGAAAATCCCAAATCATAAGACAGAGGTAAGTCAGAAACTACAATAACATGTATAAGATCCTGGACAAGTTACTAGTACTAGTTCAACCCACATGCAGAAGACAGCTATAACCTACCAATATAAGAAACAGCATTAACAAACAATGAATGATAGATTCAATAAAATGGCTTATGAGGCTGAAATTAGAAATCAAAATAATGCATTACTAAAATGAGAAATTGAATAAAAAAGATACCTTCATCGACATCAACAGCAACAACCATTTTCTTAAGCATTGTGTGTTCCAGGAAACCTAATGGGCGTCCATGTCTGCTTGCACCATGCTCATTGACAACTTTCGAACACAAATCCCTTCTAGGAATAATATCAGAATCAGATACCAACAGGCTATATGGTGCGGCGGCATAAGCCCTCCCAAATTCATGTCCACGATCATGATCATGATCGTGATCATCAAACTTTCTGGGAAGGGCGTCATGATGATCCATGGAGCATCTCAGGCTGAGTGCACTCTCAAAATTAGGCCTGGCAGAGCCCATGTTCACCCAATGTCTGGGAATAATGAGCTTGAGGCTATTACTAGCGTTGCTCGAATGACTGAATCCCAGGAAACTATGGCAACCGACAGCATTCTTATTCAAAGCCATAAAACCACGATTAATCCGAAGAAACCAGCGACGTTGACGAGGTTTTATCAATCGTAACAATCTCTCCCCTTTTAACAACATAACGATGTGAACATTCCACAGAATAAATGGATATCCAAAGCTAAATTTCAAGAGCAAAGAAAGAGACTTCCGGAGAGAACAGAGTAAGCACAAAAGTGTAACGCAAGTGACAAAAAGAATCAAACTTGATGCCTAAAAACCCTTGAAACAATTCTTTTACCGAAAATAAGGGAGTGAAAAAAAAAAGGAGAAACAAGGGCAGAACCGCAATGGCCTTCCTCTTCAAATACCGTGGTGATCAATGAACACAAGAAAAGCAAGAATCAAGCAATTATTATACATAAAATGAAAATGAAAACCAAATAAAAAAAGATCCAATTTTGATGATAACCAATGGATCAAAAAAACAAAAAGTTGGGAAGAAGCCCCTTCACGATCCCCCGCAGGCTATGTTTGGATTCCGTTGCTTTTTTCAGGGAATTTCGACCCTTTTCCTTGGAGAAGTTCTATTCTATTCTACTCTAATTCTAATTCTGATTCTAATTTCTAATTCTACGGGGAATCCGATCATCCCACCTCTCTCTCTCTGCCCAGGACTGATGGTGGTGCCTTTTTATTTTCGAAAGCAATTGGTGGCGGTGCTCAAAAGCTTTGTTTCATATATTTATTCATATTTGGTTACTGTTATGAATCATTGGGATAAGTTTTCTATATGTGGATTTTGAGAGCGGATCCCGAGGCAAAAGGGTTATAAAAAAATCAGATGCTAGGAGAAAAAAGAGAGCGAAAAAACTGGATGAACTTGGGCCTGATTTCTGGAAGATGATGAGGTTCGACGAGTTCCACCAGTGAGCAGGAGGGCTGTGAGCCCATTTATTTTTATTTTGGTGTTTCTTGTTGCTTATCTTCATATCTATCCATATATAGGTCTACTTTATCTTAATCTGGATTAGTTTCTTGTTCATTAGTTCATTAGAATGATGAACTTTAATACAGTTGATGATGGATTGGGAAATCTACATATGGTGTTTGTTGCTTGAATCCCTTTTAATTGCAAGAAATATTATCTGAAAAACTCTACTATATTGCTCTCTTGAATTGGATTCATTTGGTGTTTTCGTTGAGAGACTCACTTCCATCATGGATGACATGGATAGCATTCTTGCTAATATCTCTGATAAATTGGATAGAATTCTTGCAGCTCTAGTTCAATAATAATTTTCTACATCATCATTTCATTTTGATCAGTTATCTCTTGTTGCTAGTACTAGTGCATCTGAAAACTCAGACTAGTTAGACCTTAGCATTAATGTTATTAGCAAAGTTGCATATATGGTTGAGGCAAGTGCAAAGGTTGTTGATGAGACTGGTGAAGATTCTTTTTGCAATTCTTTGGAATTTCATATTGATAAAGTTGCTCAAAGCTGTTTGAAGAAGTGCCAAAGAATCATTTAGTGTCCTACAATGCCATTTAAGGTGGTGAAATTGACTGTTTGGGAATGGGGAAAGTGGCTATAGAATGGTGTTTGAGGGATGCCAAGATCGATCAAAATTGTGTCCATGATGTTGTTCTTGTTGAAGGATCCCCTAGGATTTCCAAAGGCCAGCAATTGATCCAGGACCTTTTCATTGGAAAAGAGCTTTGCAAGAACATCAATCTTGATGAGGCTATTGCTTATGATGCTGTTGTTCATGTTGTTCTTCTCGATGGCGATAGTAATCAAAAGATGTAGGACTCGCTATTTCTTGATGACATTCGCTGTTTCTCGATGCCATTCAAATCCTAGCTCGTAATTCTACAAGTGATTGGAAACATGAATTATATCTGGACGTTATACCTTAGCGACATGATTCTCTAAACACAGTGATTTTGGTTGGCAAAGAGAACTTCAACTCGTTCTCCTATTGTTTCCATTCTTCTTTGTCACCGCCAGGGCCACCAGTCATTCTCAGCTTCTTTGCCATTCATCAGTGGGACCAAAGGATCAGGAATCCCACATTTTCCGGAGATGGTTTTTAGGGATAGTTCCTTGTTTCTCTTGCATGTTGAAAGTGGCATTAACATGTACTTCAATGATTTGATGCTTTGATGGGATGGACACAAGAGATATTGACACCAATTGAGGTTCCTGCAACAACTAAGGAGGTATTCAGCAGTATACCTACTCATCTAAATGATCTCTATGATAAAATGCAGATCATTCTTGCAGCCTTAGCACATCGATTAGAGTGTATATCTTCAGTAGTATTGCTGAACAGTTTTATTATTTTGCTTAAGCAAGAAGTACAACAAGACATTGATGGCTTTATTCAACGAGGGATTGTAACACTCCTGCATCTAGATAGTCTGCTTACTCATTCGTTCAAGGTGTTGATTGTAAATGACTAGTCCTTACAAGCAGGAAGTCTAATTGACCAGCTAAGAATGAAGGTACAAGGCCTATTAATACAAATTCTTGCATACTTGTTATCTATTGTTGGTGCTAAAATTACATTAGGAGTTGCATGGTTAGCAACTTTAGCTATCCACATTGTTGTTTATAATAAGTATCTATTGCGATTCTATCATGACTCCAGCCTTGCTACATTGTAGTGTGATCAACATACTGCACCTACTTTCACGTCCTTACGTCAGTTTCATAAATTGTGTTCTACAAAAGCCATTCATGAGTGCAATACATTAACTATCAAGGCATAAATGCCCTCTAATTCTAATTCCACATCACAATAATTAGATTTTTCATTGTTTTTTCCACATGACATGCCTGACAATTGTAAGGAACTTTTGTTGAAATATAAATTGGGATTCTCTCCTTCTATTGGATCACCTCCTTCAAAAGGATTTTCACTCATTTTGGTAGTAGTAGATGGATTATCAAAATCTGGACAATTATCACGTCTTCATTTATCAAAAAGAGATAGTGATCAACCTAAGAAGGCTATGCCTACCTCATGCTAAAATGAGGATGAAGATTTGGATGACAACATTGACCCTCCATGTCAAATTTTTGAAAATTCTGAAGGGTTGTCATCTGCTAAAAATATACCTACACTTGTACCTATGGATGATATTTCTTCTCTAAATCTTCGTGAACTAGTGAGGAGAGCCCTTCAAGTTCAACATTATTGGTTACTCCTCACGTTAACAGTGCTCTACAACAACATAAAGCACTCGATCCAATCTTGGTCTAACATTGGTTATTTTATGAGACCATTGGCCATGAATAAGGAAGCAATTTTTAAAAAGATATCTCAACTCTCAGGCATGTTTGAGTGTTTTAAAAGATATACTTGCAGAGACCCCATTAAGGATGTATAGCATGAAGGTCAGCACTTTGTTCACTTTGACCTTGAGGGCAAGGTCAAGTTTTATGGGTGGGGTACTGTTATGAATCATTGGGATAAGTTTTCTTCAAATGGATTTTGAGAATCGATCCCAAGGCAATGGGGTTATAAAAGGAAATTAGATTCTTCCTTTTTTCTCCCGACATTTGATTTCCTTTTATGACCCCCTTGCCTAGGGATCAGTTCTCAAAATCCACTTATAAAAAACTTATCCCAATGATTCATAACAGTTACAACCTTTTTTAGCCCTAATGTTCTGTTTATCCATGCATATAATCCTTATTATATTATGATTTTTTAGTTTATTTCTAGCAGTAACTGCATTTGACTTATCAATTATACTTGACTACGATTTTTCCTCTTAAAAAAAGAATAGGTAAATAATATTAAAAGAAAAGAAAAGGTTACATAGGTTGAGAATACACAACATAGATTAGGAAATATAAACAAAGTCTATTAGGAGTAGACATGCATGTGAAATACATTGAGAAAGGCTCTTTTAGAAATAGATAGGAATTTCTCTACGGTGATGAAGATGAGTGTTGTTTGAGGTATTAGCCATTCAAGTTAGACAGTTGCTTTCTAGGGTAGCTCACATCACTCACATAGGATCCTAAGAACTTAAGGTTTCCCTTCACAACATTAGTGAACTTTCTACTTTTTACTTTATTTTATTAGGAACCACAAACAATCAAAAGAGGAACATGCAATTAATTTTAATTATAGTTGAGATTTGCAAGACTGTTTTGAGATTAAAAATATGCTTATTTTGCTCTAGCCAAAAATACCATATAACATCTATATAAATTTAATATATTTTTTAAAATCCATTTTTTAATGCTTCAATAGGGGATGGCTCAATTTATGTTTCATCAGGGTTTGGCTCGATATTAGATGATCAGATAACCGCAAAACTACATCGTGTCATCCCTCATATGCTGACCTCGATCAAAGGAAATATAACTTAGGTTGCGTTTAGTAAATGAGAAAGTATCCAATTTTTCCTACAAAATAATATAAGGAATTCATTTACCATGTTTGGTAGAGTTTTTTTTGCTAGAAGTAGCATTGCCATGAGAGTAATTCTACTAAAATGAGGGAAGTGATTCTCTTACTATATGGTGGGAAAGTTGGATTCCATTGGGATAGAAAAGTGAGGTTATTTTTTTAGACCAAAATACCCTTTATTGTTTTTTAAAATTACTTTTTGACTCTGTAGAGTTTTCTCAAAGACAAATGCCTTTATCTCCCGGGTCTCTATCGCTTCTCCAGGAAACTCAAAACACCTCCATTGCTCGAGCCTCCATTGTTTCTCTTGACATCTCCATCTCCCCCGTTTCATCAACTAAAATAATTGATTAAGTTAATAAATTATTTTATTAAAATTTTAAAAAAATTATTTAATTGATTTTTTTAAAATATTTTATACATTTAAAAATATATTATTATTATTTTAATATTAAAAATAATTAACAAATTGTTGATAAGTAGAATAATATAAGGGTATTTATGTTATTATGCCAAAAAATGTTTAAGAATGTATTCTAATACCGCACCCCACACAGAAATATTATTTTTCTATCAATTTACTTAATATTTTCAATACATAAAAAAAAATTATTTTATCAAGAATTACTTTCACTTCTAAATTCAGTTAATGTGACGAGATGGTCAAACTTGACACAAGAGCAAGTAGTTTCCCGTTAATAGATACATATATGCATTTATGTTTCCCATTTATTAACTCATCTGGTTTATTCAAGCATAGTAATAAGGAAAACCTTCTTCTTAGAATACCGATGATTATCAAGTGTAATCAGATGTTCCCATGTCGCATGTCAGAAGAAAGAAAAAAATTGGAAAGAAACCAATAACTTAACCCTCCTTGTAAAAACCAAGTTCGTATTTTGAATCCCCTCATGGTTTGTTTATAATTTTTTGAAAATAAAATAAAAGAAAATAAGAAACACTAATAGACCCCTCACATATATATTTTATAACCAACCCTTTATTTTTGTTTTTTTTATTAATAGGAGTGAAATCACTAATAGACCTCCTCTAAACTAAGGCAACGAAACCCTGTACACACGTGGGTATAAAGATCACCGACAGTTCGTGCTCACAGCTTTTAAACGTATATTCTCATTCTGTGGATTCGAATTCTTGCGCATTCTCACCTCATGAATTCAAACTCTCGTCACTTGCGAAGTGTTCTCACGGGAAACCCGAGTGCCAATTGACCTGAAACCATTAACTACCCCTCCCTAGGTTTTGATAAAGATTTTTTATTTAAAGCACTGATTAGCCAACTATATGAGCCACTCTGCTTACAGAAAAACAAGATCACTAGGGTTATCCTAGATGTTTAATGAGGAACTACATAATAAATGTTAGTGGAAAATGACCACCTGCTATCAACCAGAGAACCCTTCCCCACTTTATTACATGTGAGCCCTGTTCTCATACTCTCCTCAAATTGATCCCATCCAATTTTTTTTCCTATTGGAAAAATCTTACTTATATCTAGCTTTTTCTGGCAAATATCATCCCCAAATGGGAAGAAAAGTGAATAAATCTCATTACGACAATTTTTGGCCAGTGTTTTAGAGTGATTCAATTTAATATTACCCATAATTTATCTTATAAACACCCTATCGCATATAGTAATATAACATGTAGTAACAAATAATAAATACAAGATTATTTTTGATCTTATAAATTGTGAAGTAATATAACATGTAGTAACAAATAATAAATACAAGATTATTTTTGATCTTATAAATTGTGAAATATTTAATATTATAAAGAATATAGAGAATCATGTATCAGTCAAATGATCTAATTTTTTTCCAATGTAATTTAAAAATAAAATATGTGATCAACATGATTGATACGTAGCAATGAAATAAAAGTATTTCATTACTAAATTATAACTATAATTGGTTTTACAGTACATACTAGTTTTTCATTTGATCATATGGTGATCCATCCCCAATGAATAAAATAGAGAGGCAATTTATTTAATCACTGGTCATGTTGATCATGTTAATGTCATAGATACAATAGTTAGTCATAGTGGTCATGGTGGTGAAATAGAAGCAGATAAGGGACATGCCGCTCCAACCTGGGCAGAGATAACCTCTGCTGTCAAGACAAAACCTGATTCTTCACCGTTGATTGAAGGCCCCGTACTTTCCAAGCTTCGAGCCTCAACAACAGACTTTGTTTTCATGGATCAGGACGCCCGATTTCGAGCAAAAATGCGATTCCAGTTCTCCCTTTACGGTAAGTTATTTGGTAAATCCCCTCTTTTTGAGCTAACAAAGTCTATCTTGCAGACAAAATGGGAAGGCTTTGGGGTGATTCATATTTCAGATCTCCCAAATGGCTATTTACTGATTCGTTGTGAGACAAATGAAGCCATGCAGCGAATATTATTTGAAGGACCTTGGGCTGTTAATGGAGCGACTCTACAACTGGCACCGTGGCACCCTTATTTTGAACCGGCCTTCACTCGTCTTACTACTGCAGCTGTTTGGATCCAACTTCATAACCTCCCTGTCGACTTCTGGGATGGAGATTCACTTGAAATAATTTCCACGTCTTTTGGTCGTCTTCTCAAAATAGATGATCTGACATTATCCATGACCCGGTCGAGATTCGCACGAGTTTGCGTGGAAATCGATCTCGCTAAACCCCTGAAGCGAGGCGTTTGGATCGGAGACGAAGAACGGAAGGTTTTTATAGTTGCTTTGTATGAAAAACTTCCCACCTTCTGTTATATTTGTGGACTGGTAGGTCACGGGGCTAATTCTTGTAACCGTCGAACGTCTGACGGTCAGAGCTTCACTCCCTCTTCTCAGTCTGGTGGTGATCACCAACATGAGACTGAGGTCGAGGCTGCTCCGACGTGTCCTGACCTTGACAAGGAGACAAGACCCAAGTCTAGTGACCTTCCCCTACAAGAGAAAGAGAAAGGAGTATCTCATCCTTTGCAAAATATTTCTGATGCTGATTTCGGCCCGTGGATGTTGGTAACGCGGCGGCGCGGTCGTGCCGGAAGCCGTGGAGGTGCTCGTGGGGTCTCCCCACGTGCGCAGCACGTGCATGACGGTGTACCAACTGTTGCGAATACCAAGAGACATGGGCACCAGAGCAGCGACACACAGACGACACGTGGAGGACATAGGAGTCGAGGTTCCCTCGGGACTCCTTCTCGTTTTTGTGACTCGCCGACTTCTGAGACCTTACGTACTCGAGAAGTAACCTCTGTTAGAGACGTTTCCCAAAGCCAAAAAAAGTCTCTCATTGCATCGAAACTAGAGAAAAATAATGGAGTAGACGGCAAAAACAATCCCGAGGCTACTCTCATTCAGGTCCCAACGTCTCCTTCATGGGTTTCCAGGTCTTTATCTGACAGTAAAGGTAAAGGTATTTTGGTTTCTTCTCCTCGTCCTCTCCTTCTAACGTCCGTCGCACATCCCTACGATCAAGAAACTGATACTATTCCAGACGGCCATGGAATGATTGTTGACAAAGTTACAGAAGCTCTTGGTATGACCTACTATTCTCCTCACGACAGTGATCTAGAGATGAGTGGGACTGATTCTCAAGAAGAAGAAGATACAAATGGTTTTGAAATTGATGATGAAATGACTCTGGATCAAGCTCAAAGAGATCTTCGACAAGAAAATTTAATCCGGAAAAAGTCACAAGCCTTGGAAGCTCCCTTCAAGAAGGGACGCGTAGAGAAAGGAAGTGGAAGCCATTAATATGTGTTCCTCTTTTACATTTTTTCTTTGGTCTCTTTTTCTCAGGAAGTTTTCTCTCCTTATTTCTCATTTTTCCGATTTCTTTTATCTAATTTATATGGAATTTATATCAATTTTATGTTGGAATTGCAGGGGAATATCGGGCAGAGACACTATTTCTCGAGTTCATACCCTTCTTAAAAGATATAAACCTCTTGTTTTATGTTTAGTTGAAACCAGAGTGAATGATAGTCGCCTGAAGAAGTTTTGTTCTAAGATAGGTAAGAATTGGGATTGGGCTGCAATCACTGCCAATGGATATTCTGGTGGAATTATTTCCATTTGGAAAAAATCTCTTGGAAGAGTCACTCCAATAGCAGTGTCTTCGAAAGCTCTACACTTGGTTATTACTATCCAAAATTCGCAGGCTTGGATTCTTTCGATTATCTATAATGCCATCCATATCATCGGCCAACGTTTATTGTGGCAGGAACTCTCTAATCTAGTCCATCTCAATCTGAACTGGATTATTATAGGTGACTTCAACACCATTCTTCGTCCAGACGATCATAAGGGAGGTAACTTTTATTACTATGCTCGCAAGGCAAATCTTTTTGCTAATTTCATTAATGTTAATAATCTTCTCGAGGTCCCTTACATTGGTCCGGATTATACTTGGTGTAATAACCAATCCGGTCTAGCTAGAAGGTGGGCTCGATTAGACCGTTGCCTAATTAATACTGTTTGGTCTGCTAAGCATGATGGCTGCACGGTTACTCATCTTACTCGTACTTGTTCTGATCACTCTCCTCTTCTTTTTAAAGCTCCTCTTCAATTTGTTCGCAAAACTAGAATTTTTCGCTTCGATAATTACTGGCTTGATTATCTTGGTTGCCATAATGCTGTTAGAGATGCTTGGCATTTTCAACCTCATTCTAACCCTTTACATGCATTTTCCCACCTTTTATCTCGTACCAGGAAAAATTTGATTAATTGGCGTATTAATGGCATTACTTCTCTTGATATTAGCATTCAGCAAGTTGAACATGATATTCATAATATGGAGACTTTTGATGCTAATAATTCCAATGCTGATGATATTAATGATACTCTTGTTTTACTTTATAAGAAGTATACTGCTCTGCAAAGACAGAATTCAATCAAATGGGCTCAAAGAGCACGTTTAAATTGGGTTTAGAATGGTGATCACAACACAGCTTTTTTTCACAATTCCGTTCGTATCCGCAGGCACAGTAACTCTATCTCTTTCATTATTAATTATACTGGTGATACTTTACTTGAGCATGATGAAATTGAGAATGCTTTCATGAGTTTTTATTCTAATTTATGGCATGATCCCAATCTGTATTCTCTTGATGATATTATTAATGCTCTTCCTCCCGACATCTCCACTATTTCTGATGCTGATGGTAATTTTCTTATTCGTGAGGTTACCAAATCTGAAATCTACCAAACCTTAATGTCCCTTCCTTCTGGCAAAAGCCCTGGTCCTGATGGTTTAAATGCAGAATTTTATCGTTTCTTTTGGAATGAGGTTGGTGACCATCTTTACTTAGCTATTAAGCACTTTTTTACCCACTCTAATCTTCCAAATTCTTGGGGTAAAACTTATATTATTTTGGTTCCTAAAAAACCCAATCCCAAACATGTTAATGATTTTAGACCTATTTCTCTTTGTAATGTTTGTTACAAAATTATTGCTAAAATTCTTGCAAACCGTCTTAAGCATGTTCTTCCTTCTTTAATTGGCATTGAGCAAAGTGGTTTTGTTGCGGGTCGCAGTTCCTTTGATAACATTATCACCTTGCAAGAGGTCGCTCATAGTATGGATACAGATTTTGCTTGCACCCCTAGGATGTTAATTAAAATCGATATTGAGAAAGCGTATGATACCCTTACCTGGAATGCAATCCTTGCTACTTTGACTAAGATGAATTTTCCTAGGCAGTGGATCTCTTGGATTAAATGTTGTATTTCTTCAGCTACTTTTTCTGTTATCATCAATGGTAAACCTTCTCCTTGGATTCCCTCCTCTAGAGGAGTTAGACAAGGAGATCCCCTTTCTTCGTATCTTTTTATTCTTGTGTCTCAGAATCTTTCAACCATGTTAAATTTCTCTCTTAGAAATAACCTGATTCCTGGTTTTCATAGTGATCTGCCCCTCAATTTTAATCATCTCATGTATGCTGATGATTTAATTCTTATTACTCATGCTACTAGGAAGGCTGCTAGGAACATCAATACTTGCCTTCAGATTTATAAAAACTTAACTGGCCAATCTCCCAATACCCTTAAATCTGAAGTTATTTTTCCCTCTCGTTTGAACAAATTCCTAGCTAATAGAATTAGTCAGATTTTATCTTTCAAAATTGGCTCTTTTCCTTTTAACTATCTGGGCATCTTGATTACTCCTAAGAAACTTGCTGTCTCTCATTTCAATAGCATGGTTGATAAAGTCAACAAAATCATCTCCTCTTGGCACAAGTCTAAAATCTCTTCTCCCGGTAAGTTGATTTTAATTAACTCTTCTATTCTCTCTATTCCTCTTTATTATCTTTCAGTCTATCCTATCCCTGATAGCATTTTGGATAAAATTTCTGCTAGTTCTAGGAGATTTCTCTGGTCAAATAGTTGTCATAGCAGAGGCATTCACCTGGTTAATTCTTTTGAGACTACACTTGATCGGACTGAGGGGGGCTTGTCCCTTAGAGACCTCAAAATTTCTAAGCATGCTTTGATGGCCAAAAATGTTTTCAGCTTTCTAAATCATCATCACAAGCTCTGGGTTGAGATTCTTTATATTAAATATGGTAATTTTAATATTTGGAAGGATATGCCTCCCCCCAATTGTTCTTGGTTTTTCAGAGGCTTATGCAAAACATCTTTTCATATCAAACCTTTTATCTGGATCAAGAACCTTAATCCTAATTTGAATTCCTTTTGGTATGATCCTTGGTGTTTTGAGACCCCATTAGCATTTAAGCCAACTTTTTTGAACATGAATTTGGATCTTCTCTTAATCTTGCTGATTTTATGATTGATTTTCACTGGAATGATGCTATGATCTGTCTGGTTTTTGGCAATAACTTCAATTCCTATGCTATTAGATACGGTACAATCAATCCCAATGCTTTATCTCATTGGGTTTGGTTTCCCAAATCTCAAAGTAATAAAATTTCTGCCAATGTTTACTGTCATCTGAAGTATAAAAACTTTGAGAATGATAGTTGGAAAGGTTGGAAAATTCTCTGGTCCTTAAAAGTAGCTCCAAGAGCTAAGAATTTCACTTGGCTGCTCCTTAAGGGTAAGGTTAAGACTTCTGATTTCCTTCATGCTTTGAATATTACCCCCTTGGAGCTCTGTGTGTTTTGTGGTCTGGGGTATGAGTCAGCAGAACATATCTTTAATCTTTGTCCTAAAGTTTGCAATATTTGGCTTTCAGTGAGTAATTTTCTGCACACTGATATTATCTTTACTAATGGTATTACTTCTGGTGATTGGCTAACTGGCAATGAAGGCAATTGGTCTAATTATATCAAGTCAGTTATCACTGCCACAATTTGGTATATCTGGAAGGCTAGGTGCAAAGCTATCTTTCAACATGAAACTCCAAACTTTAATAGTATTCACAAAAAAGCTTTTGCTCTAGCTCAAGAATTCTGGAGTATTTCCAAACAATCGAAAGGGAAGAATCTTTTACTATCAAATTTTAACTTTGCAGATGGTCCTTTCTTATTTACTGCTGCTTTCTATGCTAGGGACCTTTCTCATGGTGGTGCAGGTTTTCTGGTTGTGGATTCCAACTATTCAATTTCTATTGCTGGTTGTTGTCCAATGATGATCACATCTGCTGAGGACGCTGAAGTCAAAGCTATTTCTCTCAGTCTACATTACACACACTTACAAGGCTTCAATGTCTCTCATATCTTTACAAGTTGCAACAATATAAGCCTAATCCTTCAAGAAACTGATCGTCATGACTGGCGCTCAGATACAACAGTACAGCTCCTTAAGCTCAATTTGGAGGAAGCTGGTCATCCCAATATTCATCAAATTCCTAGGAGTTGGAATTCTGCTGCTACTTGTCTTGCTACTTATATCATTAAGTGTCCAGTTCTTTCTTTGTTTCATCAAGGAAGAAACCTCCCTAGTTGGTTGATGGAAAACTTAATTGCCAATGGCTTTCATATGTAATTTTCCTTTTGTTGTCTGCTTTTCTTTTGTTCTTCTTGTTTTCTCTTCTTGTTTTTGTTTTTGTTGTTTTTTAATAAATTAGCTGTCAAGCTCCTTTTCCCAAAAAAAAAAAAAAAAAAAAAGAAAAAAAGAAAAAAAAGAAATAGAAGCAATGTGACGCTATATAGTAAGAATATGTTAAAAAAGTTGTAATAACCATCACAAGTTAAGAAACAGCAGTAGATAGGTCATGGTTGTTTTTGCACTAGTAGAAATAAGTGATGAATATCAGCAATAGCTGCCGCTGATGCTGGTGGTGGAGGTGAACAGTAATTATATATAATAGTGGTTACCATTGACAAAATGGATATGTGTCATGGTTTTTGGAAGGCTAATTCACCAGAAATGAAAAACCTTTTGTCCAAACGAACGATAACGAGAAAGCGTCACTACACTTAAAGGATGTATCCAAAACAAGTCATTGTTGCATCTACAAACCCGAATAAAGCAGATAGCAGGTTAGCGTTCAACGAGAAAGAAATCTAGTTTTTAACTCGTGAAATAAAAGCACTTCCTGATGGCATACAGGTGGCAAAGATGAAAATTAAGAGGCTAAGTTAGCTCTTGTGACTAAATACATCAACTCTTATTTAGACTCTGCCGCAAGTTCTGAAATTGAACTCCGCCCCATTATTATTAGGATCAGAATATATATATATATATATATATATATATATATATAATTTTTTTTTTTTTTTAAAAGCAGACCTTATATTTTTGAAAGCAGACCTTATCTGCAGCATGGCAACATAAATGATTCATAAAGATGATTGATTGATGAAGACAAACTAACCGATCGAAGAAGAGTGTAGATAAATGAATTCCTCCGGACTGGATACATACACGCATTGGAACATGCAAACAGAATTGCTTTTTGCTAAGAAATGGGAATGAAAGAATGGGAAGGATAACTCAAGTATTTAATGTAATGGATGTATAGGAGAAAAAGTAGAGAATTTTCTCTGTACAAATTGGGCAGGCTTGCCGGATGAAGGAGGTGCGACAAACTCAACCGCCGCTCGGATGATCAGCAAAAGAACCAATACATGCGGGAAGAAGGTTGGAAGGTGCATCTATGAACGCGTGGGTGGTGTTCTGGGCGTGGTAGCAGTCACCAGCACTCCCTGACCCAGTTCCACATCGCCTCCTTCTCTCGGGCTGCTCCAAGACGTGGAGGGTCCGGCAGCACTCCTCTTTCCATAGCTCAATAGCCTTCTCAATGACTTGAACCTGGCAGAGGCCGGGGACTTCATGTCGGAAGCCGGAGACTTGGTCTCCTCCCCCGTGGCTCTGCTCGACGTGAATGGAGAAACAGGGGAAGAGAAGCCCTCCATGGGTCTTGTCGGGATGTCGATGATTAGCACCCCCTCCGGCCTCAGCGGAGCGCTTGAGGAGCCCTCTATTGGCGGGACTATGGCGCTGACCTGGTTCGGGGTGCCCCAGAAGAGCACGTTGGTCGGGAATTCCGGCGTAGGAACCTCTGCTTCTGCCTCTGTCGCAGGAGTGGCGGCGACAGCGTTACCTGGAACCAGCATAGTAGGTTCAGGGCCGACAGCGGAACGGCAGAGAGGGCAGGTGGAGTGGGAGAAGAACCACATGTCTATGCACTCCACATGGAAGCCATGGTTGCACTTGGGCAGGAGGCGAAATTTCTCGCCATCGGAGATGTCGGAGAGGCAAACAGCACACTCTATGCCATCCTTGAAGTCAGAGGAGCAGAAGGTTGCAACGGGGAGAGAGTGGAGTACGGATTCGTCGAGGCCGCGGCGACGGGGGGCGGTGTCTGGGACAAAGATAAGGCGGCGGGAACGAGAAGAGCCGCTGAGTCCGAGGGTGGCGCCCCAGTAGCGCCTGGCGTATAGATAGAGAAGGATGACAAAGACAAGGACCATGAAGAGGAAGATGACAGCGCCCACCATCACCTCGCCACTTATCTTAAGGGCAGCTCCATCTACAATCGTGCTGCTGCTGCTGCTAATGCTCGCTGTGTCCTCAGACTTTGACATTTGTGTTGTGGATACCGGAATCGGCATTGCAACTGGGATGTATATGTGTACGTGTCGGTAGCTCTTGTGGTTATGTCTGGGTTTTGGAAAGAAAGAATTTGGGACTTGGGAGGCGAGGTAGGAGATTGGGTTTAAGTATATATATATATATATATAAGCAAAAGGCAGACAAGGCGGCGCAAAAGGGTATCACGTTCCATTGGTTAGAAGGGGCAGCAGACCGGAAAGAGAGGGGAAGGAGCAGTTGACTGAATGAAGATGGAGGGACAGCGACAGGGCTTGCTAGTGGACCACTTGATTTGTTTATGGGAATAACATTACATGCATGCTAATAAGAAATAACAAAGAGGGGGTTGTTTGTTGAGGTAAAGAATTTTAGGAACAATTCAAAGCTCAAAGAGGCTGCTTCTAAAAAAGTCTTTGTTTGCACGATTACTGTTATTCAATATTCCCTTGATGGCGGGCTTCCTTTAGTATGACTATACCATACCCTTCAGGGGGCCAAGTTGCCCTCTTTGACGAGTCTTCTCCTCTCACTCAGTCACATGGATTTGGATGGATGGATGGATGGATGGTCCTTCTCAACCACAAAGACTTTGAACGCCTTTAATTATACTAATGGTTGAATCCTAATGTATGCCAGTATGCAACCCCACTCAGGTGAAGAAGAATTGATGATTAATTGGCAAAATTGATCTGTTAATTAGACTCAGCCAATGTCTTTCCTCAACTCAACTCCATTCCATGAGAGGACACACCGTAGCTGTAGACTGTAGAGTCATGTTGGCGTACTGCTTACAGGAATCCATCTCTAGGACTAGGAGATATTTACTTAATCAGGCGATTCATTAGTTGAGATGCGTGAACCATCCTGGTGATTAGATGGGTAATCAAGCTCGGTTGCTGGTACAGTGGGCGTGGCCCATGAGGATGCTTTTTGCTCCACTTGTATGACATTCCACGCATGCAGCGGGAGTTCATCCTTATCTATTTATCCATTTATCCGTTTACATAACTATCCATTCTTGTATCCTCTCTTTCCATAGTCCAGCCCCATACTGATGACCTGGACAAATAATTATATATTATAATTTAATTATTTATTTATCTAAATATTTTAAATTAAAATTTTTAAAATTTTATATGTAGGGGTATTTAGGTAAATTTGACATATTATTGAGGTGATTACCATGACTAACCAAACATGGTAATGAAAGATTACTAGTAATATAAGTTCTCAACCAAACACAGTAATCTCACATTACCACAACATTCCCGGACATATAATATTCCTGACCTCATTACCATGGTAATCCTATTACCGTGGTAATATATTATTACCGCGAACCAAACGCCCCCTAAGAGTCATGCGACTGGATATAACGTATGCGGTTAATGTGCTCAGCCAATTTGTCAGCTCACCACAACAAGAGCACATGGATGCGGCAATACGCTGTTGAGGTACTTGAAGAAGGCTCCAGGACAAGGAACTTATTACTGGCAATAGGGAGTTTGACACTCAAGGCATATTGTGATGCAGATTGGGGTGGATGTCAAACGCTAGAAGATCCTGCACATGATATTTGATTACATTAGGAGGTTCACCAGTTTCGTGGAAGACGAAAAGGCAATCGGTTGTGGCAAAGTCTTTAGCTGAGGCTGAGTATAGAGCTATGGCAGTAACTGTAAGTGAATTGTTGTGGTTGCGATGGTTGTTGATAGATTTGCAAGCATCACAAGAAGAGCCCACGCTATTATTTTGTGATAATCAAGCAGCACTTCACATCCTGCCAATCCAGTCTTCCACGAAAGAACAAAGCATGTTGAAATGGATTGTTACTTTGTTAGAGAAAGAGTGCAATCCAATGAAATTCGCCAAGAAAAATTTCAGCAGTAATGCAGGTAGCTGACATATTCACCAAAACATTGGGAAAGAGGAGGTTTGAATCGTTAGTAGTCAAGTTGGGCGTTACGAACTTTCATGCACCAACTTGAGGGGGAGTGATGGAATTGGTTAATGACAGGCTAAAATCAAGCAAAGATACTAGCTAATTTCCATGCAAAACACAATTAGGAACCATTGATTTACCATTAATTGTGGATATGATTGGTTCTATTTTGGTATAAATAGAGCCTGTTACAAATACACCTACCATTTCATTGTAACTTGCCATAAGACCAGATGGCTCACAATTGCATATATGTATTAGATTTTCATGAACAAAGAATTAGATAGTTCTGAATTAGAAAACTATCCTCCTTCAAATCTGAGCCTTGGACATCATCAAGGAATTAGTGAGATTGCTCATGAATGAAGGAGGCCTCCTTATGTTAAGACCATAGCGTCACTTTGCATCATGAGAAACTTCATTTAAAAAAATGTTCTCACCTTGACCAATTTAGAGAGTGTAGCTTCAATACTAAAATTTTCTAATTAGTTGTCAATGGTCAATGTAATTGTAATCAGGGGCGGAGCTAGAAATTACAAGCTGGGGGAGCGGATGACCGGACAACGGACATGAGAGGGGAGCGGTATGATTAGAGGCGAGACACCAACCATTACGGGAAGAGGGAGACTCGGACGGGGAAAGAGGGCAGAGGGTAACTTGGGCCACAGGGTCCACTGACCTCGCCAACGACAGGGGGACGGCTACCTCCCCTGCCCCCCTGTCCCTCCGGCCTTGATTGTAATTACATCCCACACACTTCCCATATAACATCAGGATTAAGGGGGATGAAAATATTATAGCTTTTTTACTAAACACATCCATAACCACTTTTCACCAAGTGTTCCTGATGAAGAGGTCCAAATCATTCACTAGTTAAGCCTATGTTGACCTATTTGGGCTTGCCAAAATAAAAAAAAAAACTAAATAAAACGATCGAGTTTTGAGCTTAAAATGGACAAATCTCCTGGGCCGGATGGTTTTCTAAGAATCTTCTTTTAGGATATCTGAAATTTTATTAAGGGAATCTTCTAAAGTTAATGACAATTTCTTCCTAGGTTAGGCCAAGTTGGAACATATCAAATGGACTACAAACACAATTATTGCGAAAGTGGAAACACTATGTAGAATTACCAATCATAGAACAGTCTGTTTTATCAAGTCCACATTCAAGACCATATCTGAGCTTCTTGTCTTTAGGTTATGTAGGTCAAGGTCATTTTGTTGGATTCTTTAATATTGGATTTTATTAAAGAAAGATGCATTACTAACAATATTGATGAGCCTCCAAAAGAATAATCTATTCGGAATCTTCAAAATTGAATTTGCTGAGGCTTTTGATATGATTGATTGGGATTTATAGCTAGACACGTTCTGCTTGGGGCTTTGGGCCTAGCTAGATTGGATGAATGATATGAATCCTTTATTCCTTTAACGTATATTGATAAGTATACCATTATTCTTATTTTACATATTAATTTGTATACTTATCGAGTTAGTATTGGAGTAATTTAGTGGAATATGAAGCTAAATCAAGTATAAATTATCTTCGCTGGCACCAAGTGTAGGTTAAAGCCAAAGGAAGTGATTTGGAATAAAAAGGTTGAAGATGGCACACTCCTGACTGAGCAACATGGAAGGCAGTGCCACTTACGGGCTTCTTACGGCCAAGCTTACAGCCGTAAGCCACATTTAGAAGGCCTTGCAGGCATCCTTATGCTGATAAGAAAAGAAGTCATGCTAAATAGAGAACCTTACGGTTGGGACTTACGGCCGTAAGTCCCAACCGTAAGTATAATATAGAAGAGTTTACGGAGCCCCTCACGCCAGTAAGGATTGGGGCAAGATTGATGAGATGAGGTTTACGGTCCTTACCTTACGGCCGTAACTAGGATCGTTGCCCGACGATAGAGATCGTTACTGGCAGAACTTACAGCCGTAATCAAGGGCGTAAGACACGGGAAAGGTTAAAACCGCGAAGCTTACGGCCTAGCTTATGCCCGTAAGCTGGCTGTAAACTTACGGGTATATAAGATTTTACTGAATCTGAAGAAAGGGGGTTAGTTTTTAGTTTCTACTTTTGGGGGAATTGAGGCTGGAGAAGGAGGAAGAAAGGCTGTGAGATCAAGGGCTATTTGATCCTCTCCAAATCTCTGAAGTCGTGTGGGTGTTCATCATCATCATCACCATCATCCATTAGGGCATCATTGCGGTCAAGGGTCGTGTTTCTCTCAACGTTGAGGGGGGAACTTCGCGTCGATTCTTGTCTTCCTGGTTTTGAGGGAGTTTATATTTGTATTCTCATTATGAAGATGAACTTGTGTTACCTTTTGATTTCTTGTTATTGCATAATGAGCTAAGCCCCTTTAGGTAGTCTGGACTTGAAACCCTGGGGATCTTGTGAACTCTATTTGTTTTCTTAAGTTCAATTAATTCTGAAGTTTGATTGTGGAATGCATGTGTAATTAGATCTAATTCTTATTGCATGATTGCGTAGTTAATGATGAGCGGTGAAAACCCATTAGCTGCATAATCTAGCGTGCATTGGAAATCCGTTGGTTTTTAAGAACCAGCGTGCAGTGAAAACCCGTTAGATCTTGTCAAGTAGCATGTGGTGAAAAGCCATCAAAGTACCACATTCCTATCAGATTTCTGTCATGATTCCGTAAGGAATATTTATAGAATTCTGGACTTCATTGTTGTAACCCTAGGGGAGTATTGTCCAAGTGCTCCCTTTGATCTTGATAGTGTTAATCCCTTGTTTAAGTTTCTTTTCTTAGTTTAGTTCTAGCTAATTGCAATCGTTAAACTTGTCCGTTATCACGTTATTCAGGCTAGGTTTCATAAACTGAAGTTAGTACTAGTGATTTTTCTCCCTGAGGTTAGACAACCCAATCCTTTATTGGGTCCACTCTATTACTTGACGACTCGTGCACTTGCGGTGACGCAAAGAGCGTGTCATATATATTTTTATTAATGGGACTCCTTAAGGATACATCCAGGGCCCGCTTGGATTGCGAAATAGGAATGAGAAGAGGGGGAATAAGAAAAAGGGAGGGAGGGGAATGAGAATTAAGGGAAAGATGATATCTTTCCTGGTTACCAAACATGGGTTAAAAATTGATGGGTGCAAGTGATTCCACTCCCAAAACATCAATCAATGATCCAAACGGGCCCCCAATACCATGAAGGGTTAGGATAAGGTGACCACCTCTCTCTTCCACCCCTTCTCTTTTTCTCTTTAATGGTTGACTTTCTCACTATTATGTTATCCCATACCCATAACTCTAATGTCTTTTACGAGACATCCTAGAGATCAAAGATAAAATATGCTATCTTCAATATATTGATAATTTCTTTTTTTAACAATCAGTGGGATTGAGAATCTTAAAGCTCACTATCGACCTCTTTTGAGGTTTCTTAGGGCCTCGTTATTAATTTCAAAAAAGTTATCTTTATTCCTCGAAATTTGACCATCTCCCTAAGAATTCCTACGTGGATACTCTTAACCACTTGAAAAATTGCATCTCTTTACCTACCTTAAAAACATCTATTTTTGGTAGATGCCCTTGACACCGGCACATGATTAAACCTATCCTTTTCGTTGCTTTTGCCATACTTCTTGGAAATCCAAGTATTTCTTCATTGAGGCAAGCTCACCCTCATAAGCTCTGTGCTTTTATTGGTCCAAACATACTAGATGTCTATATTCATGCTACTTAGTTGGGTCATCAATGAGATTGGACATATTTATAGGGACTTTTTTAGCATAGGCCTGCCTTAGAGTCTTTGGTGCTCCATCTTAGGGCTTAGAATAGAATATGCAAGTCCAAAATGCAAGAAGGGTGGATATAATTGACAAACCTAAGTTAGTTCAACAATACCCTCTTGTGAAAATAGTAGTGGAAAATATGCTCGATTAGGATAGGTGTAAGGGTTGGTGCCCTTACACTTTGTCATTAGAAGGACAACTTAACATAGGCCAAGATATGAGGGCACACAGCCGCGTGGATTGGGTAGCACGTGGGGGAGCGTGGGACATGTGTTGTGTCGTGACCAAGAGCGGGTGAAATATCCCGCACGATCATGTGCTGAGACCGTGAGGCGCGCGGGCTGGACCATGGCATGCGCGTGGCAGATGAGCGTGTGGGGCAGGCGCGTCTATACCAAGAGTCAAGTGTCGTGGACTTAGATTATTTTAGAGAGTGGATCTCTAGCAAGTCTAGGCGGGGCGGAACACTTGATCATACCGGAGAGACCCAGATGCTGATTCTGCCGAGGGATTACGCAGGCGTATGCAAATGGGCACGCGAGCAGGAGCGTGGCCTAGTCAGGGGCGAGTATGGCACGCGGTATTATTGCGCTTGACTGGTATCGCTGTGCGCTGTGATCAAGGGTGTCTGGTTAAAGCTGTAGTAACGTCGGAGGACACTGCAAGCTAAGTGGAAGTCTGGGACTTCTCGCTAGACCGATATTGGGCAAGGAAATCAATTAACCTTGGATTTGGTGTAGCTCTTGTAATAGGGTCTATTATGTATTTGGGAGGGGACAAGGTCTCTTGGTGAGGATCTTTGGCCATAGATTGTAAACTTTTCTCAAATCTAAGAGAGTTTATGTTTTTCTCTCTCTAAAACTGGTTTCTTGTGTCGTCTTTTCATACCGTGGATGTTTTCCGGTTTTGCTCGCTTCTTTTATGTGATGTGATTGTGTTGTGAACAAGTGTTGTTTCACTGTTGTTCTAACAAGAAAGGCTGACCTGCCACTTGGTGTGTGTCAGGTGCAGTATGACCAAAAGTGATCGGTTGAAGTCGTGACAATAGGCCGTGACAATAGGTAAAAAAATCTTCATTCTAGGCTAGGGTCCTTCATGTCTTACCAGCTTGTTGATCTTGTCCTTCCTATCATTTAGGACGGGGGCCTCCACTTGCTTGGAATATAACAAATGGATCATGAGCAAAGCTTCTCAAGACAGTCAACGGCCTTTGGGTCAATTGGCATTTGGGTCCCCCGTGAGGACTCTTCGCAAGTGGCGAGAGTTCGAATCCTCGGGGTGAGAGTGCATGTCTGAGAATTGTGAGCACGAACTGTGGGTGGTACCAGCGCCCATGTGTGTGCGGCCCCACAGGCCGCAGTCGATGCATACGCACGCCCCTGTTTTAGTTTAGCGGGCCCATTAGGGGTTTCGTTCTTCTTGATAAAAAAAAAAAAAAAGCTTCTCAAGACATTTGACAATTGTTGTTTTTCAAAACATTACTTCCAACAACGTCACTTAGTAACCTTTTCTAGTGCTCTTACATACCTTGGTCTTTACCTAGGACTCTCTTATGAGCTTATGATGAACTTTTAACTAAGGCCATCATAGATCCTATTGAAGGCGCTTTATATCTGGTTTGTCTCTCAGTAGCTTTTACTGGATGGATGATCCCTTTCTTTGATTATCTCCTTGGAATTTACTTTTTTTATTTGTCACGTTTAATATTTTATTATCTAGTGTTATACAAATTATCCCATACAAATTAATCAATATTATCTCGTTTGTGTTTGTCATGTACAATCTTTTCTTTAATAAAATAGTTTATCTATTTTATTAAAAAAATTAATCAGTTAAATTGAAATGAATAATCATTTTTAATTTATTATAATTTTAAATTATTTGTTTGTGTGTATAATAATATTAATAGTAATAATAATGGTACTATATTATTATTATTATTATTATTATTATTATTTATGTAATTGTAATAAATAACAAAGAGTTCTAGACCAATACTCTGCCACTATAATACTATTATTATTTGTCATTAATTATCTACACCCAGACCCACACCCACACCCACATCTAGGGCTGATCTAGCGAAAATGGGGCCCTACGCAAAATCATAAAAAGAAAAAAAATGAAAATATCTTTCTAGTCTTTTGTTTAATTACCTGCAATGCATAAAAAATAGAGGAGAAACTCAATTAAAGTTCACTTCTTTTGTTTTTTGAGATGCAAAATTATCAATTAAATTTTGATATTCTCGTTGTGATACCAACATGAGATTCAAATCCTAATAAAATATTATAAAACCAAATTTATTATAAAATTTATAGTTTAAAAAACTTAAATTTTAAGATCATAACTATATTGTAACTTAAAACCAAGTCCCAATATTAACTTCATTAATTATAATGTCACTAAATTTATTACATCTTGATATATCATGAATTAATTAAGTTAAATTTTATAGTTTAAAGAAAATTTAAATTTCAAGATCATATAGATATTAGATAATAATAAATAAAATTTTTAAATATAATTAAAAAAAATTGTTGGCTCTATTATAATAATAAATTTATTGTATATTAATCATAAATTAAATTTTTTTATTTATACAACAGTTAAAATTTCATGAGATAAGATAATAATAATTAATAATTTTAAAATATATTTTTTAAAAAATAAAAATCTAGGGGCCCTAGGCATAGGCCTTGGTCACCTATGTCTAGGGCTATGCCTGCCCACACCAAGGTTAAAAACATTACTAATAGTAATAATTATTATAATAGTGGTCAACATCCTTATTCCTTATTCTTCAGCTAAGCGCATTATTATAATACTTGGTTAGACTATTTGGAATGTCATAAAGCCATTCACTTGGCTTGGAATTTTACCCCTCATGGCAATCCTTTGAACGCCCACACCCATCTTCTTTCTCGTACTTATTTTTACTTAAATTCTTGGCGTTCTTCTGGTTTTAATTGGTCCCAACGGGCCCACATGTTATGGATTTCTAACGGTGATCAGAATACCAGTTTCTTGCATAACTCCACTCGTATTCGTAATCATGTTAATTCTATTTCGCAAATCTCTGCTTTGATTGGCAATTTGTATAGCGATCAAGATAGCATTCAGCAAGCATTTGTCAATTACTTTTCTAACTTATGGCATAATCATTCGGATTGTAATCTCGACTATATTTTAAACGTTTTGCCGATGATTTACCTTGTTTGTCTGATTTTGACTGTAATTCTCTTATTCGCGATGTTTCTCGTAATGGAATTCATTGTACTATCCGTGATCTCCCTTTGGGCAAAAACCCAGGGCCTGATGGTTTTAATGCTGAATTTTTTTGGTTTTTTTGGCCTGTCATTGGAGAATGCATTATCTTAGCTATTCAATTTTTTTTAGCAATTCTGTCCTCCATCCTTCTTGGGGGAAAACCTTTATTGCTTTGATTCCCAAAAAATACAATCCTAAACTAGTTTTAGATTTTCGGCCTATTTCTCTCTATAATGTTTGCTTTAAAAATCATTTCTAAAATTCTGGCAAATCGGCTTAAGATTGTTCTTCCTAGCCTTATTAGCGTTGAACAAGCTGGCTTCGTTTCTGGTCGTTGTTCTTTTGATAATATTATTGCTATTCAAGAGGTAGTGCAAACATTAGAAAATGATATTAATGGCCCTCTAGGATGATTATTAAAATCGACATAGAGAAGGCTTACGATTCCTTAAGTTGGAGTGCAATTCTTGCCACCTTAACTAAGATGAATTTTCCCAATTTTTAGATTTCGTGGATCAAAGCTTGCATTTCTTCTAGTTTTTTCTTTATTCTTATTAATGGGAAACCTTCTCCCTGGTTTCATTCTTCTAGAGGGGTTCGCCAAGGCGACCTTATTTCCTCTTATCTTTTTATTCTCGTTTCTCAAATTTTAACTACTATGCTTAATTTTAGTCTCAGGAAAAACTTGATCCCTGGTTTTGACAACCATTTGAATTATAATTTTAACCACTTAATTTACGCTGATGATCTTATTCTTATTTCTTACGCTACCAGATGTGTTGCCAGAAATATTAATCTATGTTTGAATATTTATGGTTTGCTAACTGATCAGAAGCCCAACTCTGCCAAATCAGCCCTCTATCTTCCTTCTTGGTTTGACAAACGTGTTTCCAAAACTATTTCTTCTATTTTGAATTTCGAAACAGCCTCTTTCCCCTTTATCTATCTTGGAGTTTTAATTACCCCAAAGAATTTGGCTAAAACGGTTTTCAATCCCATGATTGACAAAATTAGGCGCATGTGCTCGGTGTGGCGTCATTCTCACCTTTCTCCTGCTGCTAAAGCGGTGCTAATTAACTCTTCCCTTTTATCCCAACCTGTTTATTATCTGTCAGTCTTAATATTAGAAACCTCAACATAACTAAGCACTCCGTTATGCAAAAAACTTTATCAAATATATTAACAATGATCATGTTGTTTGGGTTAATATTTTACATCTTAAATACGGCACTCAGAACTTTTGGAAAGACTCTATTACTACTCGTTGTTCTAGTTTTTTTAAAGGCATTTGTTCTACTGCTGTTAAACTGAAACTTTTTTGTCGGATTAGCTCGATTAATGTTTATTTAACCTTTTTTCTTTTTGATCCTTGGTGCTCTGAAATTCCTTTAGCTTGGTACCCCACTTACTTGGACCTGAATTTGAATTTAGAAACTATGCATGTTTCAGATTTCGGAAGGGATGGTAGTTGGAACTTGGCTATGATCTATGAGTTCTTTTGGTGATAATTGCAATCAGATTTTAACTAGACTAGGCCACATTGATAACAGTGATCATAACCACTGGATCTGGGTACCTAAGTCTAAAAGTAATAGAATTTCTCCCATTGTTTATCATTCCTTTGACCAGAATTTAGGGTTGTTTGACTCTTGGGCTGGTTGGAGAATTGCTTGGTATCTTCGGGCAGCTCCAAGAGTCAAACAGTTCTTGTGGCTTACTCTCAATGGTAGAATCTCTACTTCAAACTATTTACATTATATCAATTTGGGCCCTCAAAACATATGTATTTTTTTGTGGCCTCGAGCTTGAGAGTGCCGAACATCTTCTGGTCAACTGTAACAAATCTAAAATTGTCTATAGGATGATTTCTACTAAACTTGACAAAGAGATCTCCTTTAGCACTGATCTTTATTCTGGAGATTGGTTGTTCAATTCTTCTTACAATTCCTTTGATAAAGCTGTCATTGCTATGACTATTTGGCATCTCTGGAAGTCTCGGTGTGATACCATCTTCAGGGGCAAGCTTTCAATCTGGCAACATATAGCTTCAAAAGCTTTCGCATTTGTTCAGGAGTTTTATCATATGAATGAGAATCATCTTGACAAGTGTTTGTTGTTAAACAACTTCCAGGAGGGAGCCACTTTCCTTTTCATCTCCAAAATCTGGAATCAAGACTTAGGGGTAAGTGGAGCAGGTTTTTACATTGCCAAGTCTAATTTTTTTGTTTCACTTGCAGGCTGCTGCCCTTTCCAAGTTGAGACAGATACCATGGCTGATATGGAAGCTGCTACATTACCATTTCAAGTGGTGCACAGCAGAAGAATTCATATTGATCACATCTTATTTGACAATTTGGAGATTATCAACATCTTCAAACGCAATCAACCCATCTGGGATTGGCGTCTCAACGAGTGGCTCCATTGCGCCGACCCGTTGCATACATTAATGGGTAACCCGGAGCTTCATGGCATACCTCAAGTGTGGAACAAACCAGCCAATTCACTTGCTGCCTACAGTCTTAACCTTCACAGCCTTTGCCTATTCCATTATTGTCGAGACCTTCCTAGGTGGCTGATGAGGAGCTTCTCAAGTTTTGGTTTATCTCTTGCATAGTTTACTTGGTTTGTTTTAGCTTTTTCCACTTCTGTATCTCTTTTCTAGTTCTGTATTTTCATTCTTGTGGTTTGCTTCTTGTTTTTATTTCAATAAAATAGCCTTGGGGTTCTCTTATCCAAAAAATCAAGTTGCGGCACGAGAAGAGGGTTGCTATAATTGTTCTTAGTAATCAGACCATCATTTTAACGCTAATAGATATTGAATTAGACTATGACTGGCCCCTGAGTGGCAGATATTTTCACTAAAAGCCTATCAGGACCACAACAATATCCTACAGTTGTTATTGTCGCCATGAAACATCTCTTCGGAGTACCCATAAAACTGAGGAGTTCCGGCACCTCCTCACTTGCCGAAGATGTGAAGGATATGGGCAAGTTGCATCTTCATGTCCCATGGCGAGGAACCTTCTGCCGCGAAGGAAAAAGGCGAGATCCAGACTCCCGGAACAGCGTAAGGACATGGCTCCAATCATACATAATGAGAACTCCATTCACCAGAGGGTGCGTAGATATGTGGTTTCCACATCTATAACACCGGAAGTTGACAAGTTGAAAGATGACTTAGCCAAGCTTCTCATCATCAACTACACTAATGGTTTTATTAGTGAGAGGGCTTTGCAAGAAGTGTTGGTTGATCTGATTGGTGCTCAACATTTGGAACTTGCCGCTACATTGCTGGTGCTGGCAAGTCGTTGTCGACGTCCTTAAACCAGTTGGAGACTTGGTTGCCATTTCACAGGGTTCACAAGAAAACAAAAGTTATCTCGGGGTTTTCATGAGACTTCGTAGTAGGGTGACGCTTCCACACGAAGTGAAGCTCAACATCGGAGTGCGAAGATTCACAGTGCTTCTTACCAGTGGAAAAGAACCTTGGCCTGTCTTTCGACGGGACTTGTCTATATATGTAGTAATTTCTCAAGATGAAGGAATGAACACGGTCGAGGTTTCTAACTCCCGTGAAAAGAAGCATAGTTTCACTCATGAGATACGACGTTCAGAGAAAGGAAAGGATGTAGAGACCGATGGCAATCGGTTAGACCCTTCGGGGGTTAACGTGAAGACCACGAGGGCGCCGAAACTCCCAAATTCACTCAAGCATGTGGTTGAGGATAATAACTCCCACAAACCCCTGAGCACCGTCTCGCCGGTCTTTGCGGTCGAAGCTCCGGCGGAAAATTCGAACCTCGTATCCACCTTGTTTGCTCGGGTAATGATCGGCGACGGATTGACGGGCAAAACAAAAAAACCTCGGGAAATACGTCACGGACTTCCGGTATCACGTACCGTGTTGTCGCCCGTTCATTGGGTATGCAGGGAGATAATGCCATGCAAACAAATCCAAGGATGACACGTGGTGAAGTGGTGACAATTGAAGAGATGCTGCAGAGGTGTCAAAACGGGCCTAACCCGTCGGGCCGGCCCGCCTAGCTAACAAAAATTGGCGGGTCGGATTGGCCTTTTGTAGGCCCGTTTGGAAGCGGGCCCGAACGGGTCAACCCGTTCGGATTAGGGTTTTGGGCTGGGCGGGCAAGGCCAGCCCGCCCCTTTAATTTATTAAATATATATTTTAAATATTTAATAAATTAATTTATTTTTTTGGAGGATTATTAAATTGTTTTATGTTTTAGATTTGTTATTGTGTTTAAAAATTTTATTATTAATTTTTTTAACTTCATTATGATATATATATCATGACTTTATTAAAAAAATTACATTAAATAAAAATGAAATAAATAAGTGAGTGTATCCTTTTTTTAATTACATTAAAAAATGATTAATTATTTTTATTGGATATTTTTAAATAATTTAAAACAATAAATTAAAAAAATGGTTAATTATTTTTATTATTTTATTTGTGTGATTTATTTTAAGTTTATAATCTCATATGTAAAATATATTTTGAAATATGGCCTTTTTATTATGTTTTGTGTTTTACTAAATATCTTTTGGTTTGTTAAAAAAAATAATTAATATATAAACTATCTAAGTTTTAATTATTTTATATATATTTTTTTTTAGTGGGCCGGCCCGCTCAACTCGCGAACCCAAGGTGGGTTGGGTTGGGTTGGCATTTTGCCAACCCGTCAAATGGCGGGCCAGCCCGCCTGCCCCCGTTAAATGACGGATTTTGGCAACCCGCGGGCCGGTCCGCCGAGCCGGCCCGTATTGACAAGTCATGCATGACTCTAGCTTAGTGCCTGGGCCAAAGCTGGATGAACTTCAATCGGGCCCATATCCGAATTATCCTCTTAATCAGGTTGAATCACAACTGGGCCCATCTATCTCATTGCCTCCAATAGCTACGATCAATTGGGCTGAGACAAATTCAAGCCCACAAAGAACTACTGAGTTGGAAAAAAATACAGCTAACTTATCTTTAACCAAACCCGTTGTTAATAGCCAAAAGGGGGCCCATAATCAATGTTCTGATTCAAAAAATGATCCTCCCATTTTAGTGGAGGCTCCAGAAAATCTCACTTTGACTTCTCCGAGTGGTTACCTAGAACAAATGCCACAGCAAGAGGACCCTCAGTATAATCCTGAGGACCAAGATCAAATTCCTAAAGCTTGCTATGACTCCGCCCAACCACCTTTACAACGCACAATGATACCGGGATACATTTGGCACTTTACTAGAGGTGCATGGTGTCTTATGCCCAAGAATCATTTGCTATATTCTGAGCTTGAGCATAAGTCAGATGATGACCAAAAGAGTCATACGGGTAATTGGGAAGATGAGGAGGTCTTTGAGCAAAATATAGATAACGAACTATTAGAAACAAATGGTATTGTTCAAGAGACACAACCAACTCCTACTCCTCATGATTTAGAAAAGCAAAATTCTGAAGGCTCAAACTCAGACTTTGCAGAGAAGATCAAGCGACTCCTGCCAGGATCCTAAAATATGATAGAGACAGTTGACTCGGAGAAGCAGGATCCTACCATTCTCCCTGGTACAAGGAGAAGCGAAAGACCTAAGAAGCCGTCAACAAGGTGGAATGAGGAAGCAGGCTATTTAATCCACCCACCAAAGTCAGCTAAAAAGAAAGGCACTTGTTTGTCTTTTCTTTTCTTATTTCTTATGTTGTTTTGTCAGAGTGAACTGATTTATTGTTTTTTTTCGTAATGCATGTGGTTTATCCACTTTTTCAAAAAAAAAAAAAAAAAACAAAAAGGAACATATCTTCCTTATTATTTCAAGATATCAAGGATTCTTTATAACTCTTTTGATCCTCATAAATGTCAGATGTCACTAATAGTACAAATATGGTGTATCAATCCGAAGATAAAGTATGAACCAATATAAAAATTGCTAAACAAATTCTCATTTTTAATCATAAGATCCTTAGACGATTTTAATAAGACCAAATGAGGAAATAATAGAAATGAGGCTGGAGATCATATCATGCTCTTACTCCTGGTAAAACAAACCAGGATGTAGGATTTTTTTGTGCAATCTTTAGGGCACCTTCTGGGCCCCCTTAGAGCAAGATTTGTGAGGCCTGAGGCACCTATCATATTTAATGCTTTTGGCAATGGCTTTGTAATCCCATTGGTTTTATATTTTATGTTATTTTTTATTAGAGAATCGCAGCAAATGCTTTGATTATTAATAATGTGTTTATTTGAAGCTAATTCTTAATATCGATTTCCTTTTATCATCTTAGTTTGATGCAGCTTAGGAATCTAAACCCCTGAAGTAGGTAAAAACACCATTTAGAGAAGAATTGTGACTTAAAATGTGGAGACTGTACTTGTTTTTTCTTTCTTTTGTTAATAAATGGTGACAAACACCTCATTCAAGTATGCCAACAAAAAGACATCCTGATGATTTAAAGACTCTAGAATTTCACTATACGGGTGTACTATAGTAAATTCCATGCCGTATAATTCTAAAAAGATATAGATATAACTCCCTCTTGCAAAAGAGATGCAGATATAACTCCTCCCACGTAAACCCACAAATTGAATAGTACCAAATGTTAGACAATGAATGAATGGTGTTACTATTATACCAAGGGCGAGGGATCTCTAATCCATGTGTGCCAATTCATTGATAAGATGCCTTATCTCTACACTATGTTAGGGGCCGTTTGTTTCACCGAAATGGGCACCGAAGTGGCCACTTCCAGCCCACTTCCAGTCCACTTCAGTGTGTTTGTTTCATTAATTTGAACCCGGAAGTGATGATGTGACAATTTCTGAGTTCGACTACTTCGGTGTCTGACTTCAGCTGGAAAAGTCCCGAAATCACCACTTCAGCCTTCCACTACAGCCCATTTTGCAATATTTTTCAATGATAAATAGAATAATTATTACCATGGTAATAAAATAATTAAATAACTACTCTCACTAATTAATAATTAAGCATAATATATTAACCGATTTAATTTAATTTAATAACATGGTATTAAATTAATTATGTGATGTGCAAAGTTTTTAATTTAATAAATAAATTATTTATTACCATCGTAATAAAGTAATTAAATCATTTAATTAAATCATATGATTTAATTAAATAAATGTAAAAAACATGAAATGGCAACTTTATCCCCTCACCGAAGTGGTGATCATATCCCCACTTCAACCATCCAAACACAGGAAGTAGTATCCGAAGTCCAGTTTTCAGCTTGAACCAAACACATTGAAGTAGATAGTTCCAGCTGAACTTTTCACTTCCACCGAAGTGTCATTTTCAGACTTCCACCACTTCAACAATTCACTTCCGAACCAACGGCCCCTTATTATCGGTGATTATGTTTGCAAAAAAAAAGGATTTTTTTATACAATATTTAATTTGTGTACTTGCTCATTCTTTTTAATACTAGTGACCAATCCAATAGTTGGCGTCAGTGGCGGAACCAGAAATAAAATCAAGTGGGTGTTGGGTTTAACCTAAAAAATAAATATAAAAAATTAATTATATTAATCCAAATTTAATATTATACTAATTAATTTAAAAAAATATATAAAAATAGACATACCACTAACGAAGTGGGAGTTGAATCCTTCCGTTTTGCATATTCCAAATTCCAAAGAATCCAAACTAATGAAGATTTTGCTGGTGGCTGGTGTGTGGCAGCTTTGCTCAATTGGCCATTTGCCCTAAAAGTTGAATTGTAGCCTCAAGGCCAAGGGCCCAAAAAGCTTCTGGGCTTGGCCTTGGCCCAAGGGGGTGCTTGACCATGATAAATATATTAAAAGAACTCTCATGACCAAAGGGGTGTTCAAGCACCCCCTTGCCCCCCCTCCCTCCGCCACCGGTTGGCGTCCAAGGTGAAATCTCTAGGTACCCATAAAAAGATGCAAGACTCAAATTAGTGAACAAGCAAGCTCTTCATGACTACCTCAAGGTATGTTTCTAGGAAAACTGGAGATTAACTCACATGAGCAGTGCAAAGCCATAACTTTGAAGACTGAAAAAGCCGAAAAAAATGCTCCTAGTTGTCAACAAGTTTCTTGTCCTAAAGCTCAAGTTTGATGATTAAACAGAGGGATACAATGACACCAATATAAAGGTTTAAAACTGAAAGGGCAAAAAAAGAATTTTAATTTTTTTTATCATATCCTATCTATTTTTATTTCGACCTAGTTATTATGTGGTTAATAGGATTAGGCTATCATCACTAAACAAAAGATAAAAGTAGGATATTCTATTGACCTTATCCTGTCCATCAAAGATTTTTAATTATCATGATTTATTTAAAAATATCTTGAATATGTTTGAATTTTTTAAAATTATATTTGACTTTTGTGGAAGAAAATTTAGCAATAGACATCAACAATGCTATAGACAACACGCTTATAAACAACCTATAACTCTTAGGTTATTGACATTCAGTCCCACATTAGCTAGCCTATAAAAAAAAACATAGTAACTCTATGTGGAAGCAGCCATAATCCACCCATTTCTTAGGTTTTTTTTTATATGTTCTATTATTTTAAATTATATTTATAATTTTATTTAAAAAAATAAAATTTATGTAACTTGACCCGTTTCGGCCTTGGCCCACCCGATTTAGAGGTGACCAGGTCTAGGTTTATGTCACTCTAAAATTATTTGTAACCTGTTAGGTTAACCTAACCATGCAAGTCAGCACCGTAGGTTGGTTCAATTATGAATGATGATTGGCCGATTTGGACTCATTGGCTGGGCCGGCCAGTTAATTGATCAATGCCCACCTCTAATAGACTAATACTATCTTCACGATAGAAAGATAGTAACTCTTTCACTTGTTGAGTGAGAGTTTATGGGAACAAGTCTCTCTCACACCATTAGTAAAAGTGATTTTTTTTACTATATGAACAAGACACTTCAAACACACATAAGAGTTTTTATTTTTATGCCTCATCTACATATTAAAAGAAAAAAGAAAAGGTATGATAGTTCTTTTACATTGATTTTAGCTATGTTAAAGTAGCACAGTTGGGCGAAGAAAATTTAACAAAATAAAAATAAATTGGGATTAAAAAAACAATTGAAGAACACTTCAAAGATTTCTTAAAACTTGGGTACTTCGGATTGCTTTTACTGGGATGATAAAAATGGGAATCCGGGTTCAGTACGTTTCCATCTATAACAGTAAAAGCGACGGCCTTAGAACATGAGTAACACAATGCATGAGCTTGACAAGACATCACCGCCTTGGTACCTACCATAGTAACCATGCAAAGCTGACAATAATCAATGAGCAGCGAAGACCTCGCATATACAATTATTTAGCGCACTCAAAAAAAGTTCGCAATAATACAGAAGAAAAGGTTGCCAATTGCCGGACAGTGGCGGATTCAGAGATTTTGCAGTGGGGTCCATATATATAATATAATTTTACATTATAAATTATTTATGAATTGAACTTTTATTATATAATATTAAAATAATAAAATAAAATTTTTATAACTAATTTTATAAATTTTTGAGCTAATATATAATTACATTATTGTTAATACAAGCAAACACATGTTTTCAATTTCACCCATAAAATATATAATATATTAAAAGAAATTTTTTAAATTTATGGGTCCACATTATTAAAAAGATGTTAAATTTATGGGTCCATATTTGGTTGGTTGACTAGTCATTTTTCTTTCGTCACCGTTTTTGACTTCTTTTGTGTTAGTTTGTTATTTTTGGTGAAATTGGTTTTGTTTCTTTTGCATGGTATTTTTTTTTATTTCTTTTCGTTCATTTTTGGGCTCTGACGGGGTGTGTGCGTTAATAATTCACTCAAACTCTCATATAGACATACACACAATACAAACAATAAAAAAAAATTGGCAACCCAGTTTGATACACTATTTACTTACATATCCGGGGATAAAATATACCAAAAGAGGGGAATAAATATGAGTACAACACACTTACTCATTTCATACAATAATCCTCTATAGATTGTCTGATGCTCACTCTCTCACCCACTCACTTGGATCTCTCTAGTGACTCATTTTAAATCTTACAGCCGGGTTTCTTTTATAGGGATATCTAGACCCAAATATAGCGCAATACTCTTTTGAAACCTTTGCGGTTTCTTAACTTGGACGCATTCCAAACTTGAATATTGCACCTCCAGTTACGACTGAGTTTGTGACGCTATTCAACTGCTGATCCTGACTGAGTTCTAGCTCCCTGTTGCAACATGACCTCGTGACGTCCCCTTTGAATGCAGTTGAATCTTTCCGATCTAAACCTATAAGCAACTAACTTGCCTCCACAAGTCATATCAACCGTACTTCTTCAAGGATAGCACCACACATAGCCTTTCTCTGTCTCACTAAAAATATTTTCCAAAAAATCTTCAAATCTTCTTTCCAAACTTAATCTTTATTCATATATATTTCTGTCTTGGACTTTAATCTTCTTCATATATATTTCTGTCTTCAAATAGATTCACTAATAAATAGCACCAATGTTTTCTCCAAATATGAGCTCAAAATGATTGTTCTAAATATAGTCTTAAAAATCTTATTTCTTTGCTCTTGTCTTTCTTAGTTTGTGTTTTCATTTCGCTTTATACCAAAATAGGCCCCAAATAAACTTGTACTCCAAGAAATTGATTTCCAAAAGTTAATTCACTTGTCAAAAATAAATCGTATCTTCTTTTAGATCCTCCAAGTTGTTGGGTTGCGAAAAATATTTCCTCCAAAGATATTTTCATGTCTCCATATCTCCATGTCATATTTTGCTACATCACCATGGATGTCACGTGATCATCTTAAGTGTCAAACGATGTCAATTATAAAACATAAACTCTAATTTTTGTTAGAGCTTATCCACTTTTATCTGAAAAAATTTAAAAAAAAAAAAAATAGAGGTCCACAGTGTTCAATGGAGATCCCCCTATGCAGGGAGCTCATTGGTTTATTAACATGCGCGGACTTGTATACACACATATTTATATATGATGATGTCAACAAAATAGTGAAATTAAAAATAAAACAATCAAGAGGCTGATAGATAAAAAAAAAATATATACATTCACAAGCATGCATGCATCTTGGTTTGCCAGCAATTGATAGTATATACTACGGCACATCGCTTCTGACACTAATTAACCATAGATGTCCATCGCCTTAATTATTTGGCAAACACACCTTATTGCTGCTAGGCAATTTATTTTGGTTGGCCACGGTGAGCTGTTGATCTTCAACATAGCCCCATCTACATTCATTGATGTTGTTTTCCTTCTTATTTAATGAAATATGTGATTTTATTTTTTGTAAATGTAGCTCTCTGTTTTTACTTCTTTAAAAATAAACATTTTAAATGATTTTAAATATTATTTTTTTGATTGTGTATAAAATTTTTAAAAAATATTAATAAATCATAATGAAAAAAACTTTAATTTTTGAGTAGAGAGGAATAAACTACTAACTCATCTATTGTAAAAGTAACTATGTAAAAAATATTCACTCAACACTTTTTTCATAATTTTGGTTGGAGTAAGAAGCTTATTTAAAAAAGGAAAAAAAAACACATAGATTTATATGCATGCTGATTCACTAATTATTGCATTATGTCAAAATATAATTTAATACTTCACAAAAATAAGTTAGACAATACAAGTACTCTGGGTGGAGAATGACATTATTGATTGATTTTTCAGCCGCCCATGAGAAACAATAAAGCAAATATTCACTATTGAGTATTCATTGCCATATTTTCAGATTATAAGATTAATGGGCCCACAAATGATCGCTGATATCTTAAAGACGGGGACAACAAAAATATGTTATAGTTTAATTTTCTTATTGTAATAGTTTCCACAGACAGATATATATAAATTTGCTTACGTATATGTATTACTTTTGAATGAATTATCTGACTCGACTAACTGTTAGGTGTATAGAAAGTGGGTGGAGCAGGTCTGGTACTCGAGATTCTCGTGCCAGAAATAAGTAATCGACCAAGTCAATCGAGCATACACTATTTTTTATTTTTTTTCTATAAAAACAGACAAGTCATATAGTTTCACATGTTCATTAAATAGTAGAGTAAATTTTAGAATGAAACCTGCCCCATCATCTTCCACATTATCTTCCACATCATCTTTATTCAAGATGCATTAATTAAAACCTGCCCCATCATCTAAAAACCGACATTAGTTTTCCTTCTTCCTCTTTCATTCTGGGAATGCACCAACATCAGTCTTTTTTTTTATTTTCCAATTTGAACTGCATCAGTAATGAGAGGTTTTGAGATGAGTTGACGATGAGCTCAAACTCAAGTTGGAGCTCCTAGACCCAAGCTTCGTCATCACAGAAGCTTCTACGATCTTTCATGAATTTGCAATACTATGCTATTTTGTAAATGAGATCATCAGAAAATAAAACTCCTCGTGAGATAACACTGGTTGTAATTAAAAAATTATTTTTATAAAAATAATAGCAATGCATTTGGATGAGATGAGTTATTATAAAATACTTTTTGGTATAAAAAATATACAAATAATTAAACAACCATATTTATGTGCAACTATATTAAAAAACAATTAAAATTAGAAAAATAAAAAATATTGATTTTATTGATGCCATTTAATTTTACTTTAAAAGATTCATTACAATGATATATATGAAAATAAAACTTACGTAAAATAAAAATACATGGATTCTTTATTATAATTTTATTTCTAAACATTGCTAATATGAACTTTAATAACAATCATAAAAAAAATAGTAGAAGGACTAGTGTTAAGGTAGAGACCGTTTTTGTTCTCAACTTTGTCAGTGCCCGATATAGTGAAGGTAGCACACACACACACACACACTCTTCTCTCTCTCTCTCTCTCTCTCTCTCTCTCTCGTGAAAATGAAGAAAACTGGTTTTTCTTCTCACTCCCTCTTTTTCTCTAGTGGTCATGGGAAAAAATGCTAGGATGGAGTGGAAGCAGAAAAGAGGCCTCACATGACACATGAGTATTGACATGACTTAACTTAAGTGTTGTGAAAATGTTAACCGCATTTGGTCTTTATATCATTAAAAACGACCGATAAAATAAAATTAAAATTAACAATAATTTTGATTCAAATTAAAGTTGACCCGAAATAAAAAAAAAATAATTTGATCTACCAAAAGATTTACCCTAGACAATGAATGCCACAATCTATGTGAAGCTCATTAAAGACATATGTAACCTTTTTAAATATTTCACTTCCTCTCATTCTGCTCCCGTGGATCGAGATCTGGAGCAATATGGCATCAAATTTACATATTCAGGAGCCAACGCTATTTGTAAGAACTTGAGAGGTGGAATTATTAAAGTAATATGATCCATTAAGTCATGATCACATAGCTAACTAATTTAGTGAGTATTATATGATAGTGGATGCAAGACTAAATCAGCAGATCCTCTCCTGCTAATATAGAACCGCTGGAACAGTATACTTTGTGTGTTTGTATATAAAATATAAATTTATCATCCAAACCACTAGCTAGAATGGTTTACTGTGTGTGTATGTGATTATGAGTTGTCCACTTGCATGACATAAAACGGTTAGTTTCTTCTTAAATTATGTGGGCCATAATTTTTAAGAAATAATAATAATGATAATAAAAGTTACTAAATACCTGTTAATTTAAAAGTTTTCTTTCCAAATATATTGAATTAATAAAAATAGTTTATCCATTTTTTTAAATATAAAAAATTAAAATTTAAAAATAAATTAATTTAAAATAAACAAAAAATATAAAGCAACCAAAGCTACTTGACTCAAATAGCTAGTGACACCAATTTGGGTCCCTTGTGAGCTATGGAGTAGTGAGAGTTTAAATTCTTATTGATAGAATTAACTTAAAAGTAATATTATACTCGCACTCATGTGCATCCACAAGATGAAGGTGCGTTAAAGATAATAACTCTCCCATATTAGAGATATTAATAGACGCTTACCATTTTTGTTAAAAAAAATTAAGTTTATTTATTTTCTTAGATTTTGTTAAATGAGCCATATTTATATAAATTTTTATAATATTCTTTACTGATGTGCACCCGTATATAATATTGTGTTCGAGACAATAATTCACACATACTGGATATATTAATGAGCACTTGTCACCCTGGTAAAAAAAAGCAGGAAGCAATTTTCTCATCTCCTGAGATTTTGTTGGATGGCCGAGATATTTATATACACTTCCATGATATTGCCTCTTCTGGTTCTTATCATATTTGCCTAGATTAAATTGATTAAGATATTTCATGAAAACAGCTTATGTGGGGGGACCACACTTGCCAATGCTATGTCATGCTGTTTGTAAGCGATAGCCAAGCAGCCAATCCTCTAAAATAATTATGGAGGTAGGTATAGAGTTTTGCTTATATAAGTGAATCCCTGCCTTGGGCTGCTCTTGCACCTCTCCCTATTGCTCTCTCTCCCCCTCTTCCCTCTTCTATTCTTGGTCTTCTCCATTAATGGCTTCCAATGTTGATAGCCCTAAGGGCTACATGATCTATCATCCTGAGAAGGCAGGAGTGATAGACATACTTAGCTTACTGATCCGGAGGAAAAGCCTTAGTAGCTACAAGTTTGTAGAGACGACTGAAGGATTTAACACTGCAGGGGTGCGCGATGACCCATGGGTCATTGCTCTCACCCTGCTCATCCAGAAAATTTTGAAGGCCATCAGTGTGCCCATGAAGTGGATTGGTTACTACCTTGAGTTCTTTCTCAACTTGCTAGCACTCAACGGTGGCATACTAGGCCTCTTGTGGCATATTCTCACCTGTATGCTATATATATATATATCTTGACACATTCTCTCTTAACCAATTAATTGATCATAATCACTCTAAGTACTATAATTTAACCTCATGTAAGATTAACAAACATTGCAATTTCAGTACATTATCATACATATTTATGTGCTTAATTAAATTGCACTTGTTTGTGTTCGTTATATAACAATTAAAAGGTAGGTTTGGGCACCTTTTGCAGTGCTGCTAATTAATTATATTATATCATGCATATTATATGTCTATATGTGTGCAGTCTCGTTGGTGATACCAAAGCGTGATTCGGCGGAATTCAGGTCTCTCATTGGGCTTATCGACGGGAGGGTTGATTTATATAAGAAATCATCTGAGATGGACTACTTTGAGCTGATATATTCGGAGTCTAGCCTTGCTGATACAAACGTCTTGGATCTCTCCATGATGGCTTCTAAAATTGCATACGAGAATCCAGCATATGTAGAGAAGACAGTCACCGACCACTGGAAGGTATATATATATATATATATATATATATATATATATATATATATATATATATATGCAGAAATATCCTGATTCCATGCATTTTCATGCATTTCTTAATATCTGAAAATTTATGACCCAGTCACCCAGTCATGGGCATCAGATATCTGTCTTCCGTACTACTGCATGCGTATTTATGAAGCAAATTCATCCATGAGGATCGATCAGCTCATAAACTAACTTGATCTCTGCCTTCCGTTTTGATTGGATGCAGATGCACTTTGTGGGATTCTACAATTGTTGGAACAGTGAGTACAGATACTTACATATAGATTAATTCAATCCATGCTCGCACTTGACTAATACAAAGAATTCCTAATCAGACTTAAAACAAGAAAACATAGACCTAATCAGATTTAAAAACAAGAAAACAAAGAGAGAGATAAAGAAGGAAAGTAAATTTTTCAGGCATTTGCATGGGTAAGTGCAGTTATACATACATGTATTTTGTATATATAAAAAGTGACCATAAATTTGTAAGTATCCATTAAAAAAAACAAAAAATATATTACAATTCCGTGGTTCAATCATAAATATTAGTTCATGATAACTCAATAGATCGGCACCCATGCAGAGTTTCTTAATGACCACACCACGCAAGCTTTCATATGTTGCGACAAGGCTGAAGATGCGAGTGTGATCGTATTGGCATTCCGTGGCACGGAGCCCTTCGACGCGAATGACTGGTCAACCGACGTTGACCTTTCTTGGCTTTTCACCGGCAAGATGGGGAACATCCATCTTGGATTCTTGAAAGCTCTTGGCCTCCAAAATGAGCTGAGCTTTCTTTTAGGCTTTCCCAAGGAGTACAGAGGCCCTGCAGACAAACCCCTGGCCTATTACGCCGTAAGGGAGGTCCTCATATCCCTGATCAAACAACATCCTAATGCCAAGATCATAGTTACTGGACACAGCTTGGGAGGTGCTCTAGCGGCTATCTTCCCTGCTCTACTCTCTTATCACAACCAGAGTGACATCTTGAATGCCATGTACGGCGTCATGACCTTTGGACAACCTCGTGTTGGAGATACTATACTCGCCACGTACATGACCACCATCGTTAGGCTCAAATTTCACAGAATGGTGTATCGTTATGACATCGTTCCTAGAATTCCCTTTGATTTCCCCCCTGCCGCCATGTTCAAGCATTTTGGCACTTGCATCTACTACAGTGAATGGTACAAAGGACAGGTAAAAAAGAAAACCACACTAACTAAAGGCCTAGATTTCTTGATCATATTTCTATTCAAATTATATATATATATATATATATATATATATATATATATATATATAATACGCTCGTACGTATGTGGACGCAGGTGGTGATCGACTCCCCCAATGCCAATTACTTTGATCCACTGTACATGATTCCCATGTACTTTTGGGCCTGGATCGATCTACTCAGGGCTTTGATCATTGGTCAAACTGAAGGCAGAGACTTCCGAGAGGGCTACATCTCCATCTTGTACCGAATGACTGGTCTCGTGCTACCAGGAATTGCATCTCACAGCCCAAGGGACTATGTCAACGCTGGAAGGCTTTCTAAGATTGCCAATAAGATCATGGTCTAACCCCACCATAGCCCAATCTATCAGTTGTCTGTTAATTTCGTGTTTTCAATGCAGAGTGTGACTATAATAAGCTCGATGACAGCTGGTATCGGTAAACCTCCTCAACATCTATTCAGTTCCATGCCTGCTTCATTTCTTTAGCAATGGATCAGACCCAGAGAATGGCTGATATATATAAATAAATATCAATAAATCACATTGTTATCGTCCATCAGCTACTTCTTGCTTAATTTTCGTATATATATTATGTGCCCAGTTATAATCTAATTTTACTTTAAAAGATGGATAATTTCTTTTTTTTTAAAGAGTAAATAAACCATAATCATTAATAAGAGGAGGTAAAATGGAACAATTCATCTGTGGTGAAAACTAATAAAAAAAAAATACAACTGAGGAGGGAAAAAATAGGACAAGATAAGGAGAACTAACTACATCAGACTAATTAATAAGAACAAAAAGATTTTGGGAAGGCCCAAACCCCTAAGGGGAAATTAATGTGGATAAATTCTATTGTAGAATGGAATTTATATCTCAAAGGAATTGTTTTTTATTTTTATTAATAAATATTGAAAACCGAGTGTATAATTATGATCTTTTGCTCTATATTATAGTATATAACATGAAAACCTTGGATAGATTTACATCATTTGCAACAAAATAAAATCCTCTTGCGATATAAAAAAAACCTCCATCCAATAAATAATCAGGAGGATAAAAGACCCTAAAAATAGAGAAAAATAAAAAATGTGCATTTGAAAAATGTTTTTTCTCCATTAATATTCGAAATATAAATATAATATCTAAAAACATTACTATAGGCCAGAATGGAACCGGTACAGAACCACTTACCAATATCATAATAATAATATGTTGTTGTTATTATTATTATTATTTTCCTCTCTAATCACATATTTAATGAATGGTTCAATGCCATAGGCAAACTAATTGAAATACCGAACTTAAGAATGATCAAACTGTTGATGCCATCATGGCACTATTAAAAAAATGGCATGTACTGATGCTTTTCTACAGTAGCGGTCAAATTCCGTAGTTATAAACTGTTTTTGTCGATAATACTTTAAAACTGTTTTAATATATAATAGATTTATTGACAGATTTCGTTATGTAATTGGTATCAATATTATTGTATACTGTCTTTTATATATAATAACAGTCAAATATGTAGCTATAAACTAACTATACCAACCGAACATTCAATTGTCTGAATAAATATGATATTTACTTACAAATATTGTTCCGTTGATATAACTACTACTGTTACCATAGCTATAGATTATATATACCAAATGAAAAGTGTTAGAATAGATCAAACATTTACCGATGGATATCGTACCATTAGTTTAACGATATATTACTATGAATATGTTACTTTGAATTTTATTTAATTTTTATATTTATATTTAGTAGAGCATGACTTAATTATAATAATATAATCCAAATTGAATTTGAGATTTATATTAGAAATAATTATTAAATTAAAAAATTAAACATTATAAAAACAAATATAAAAATAATTTCATATAAATTATAAATGCATCTTTGAAAATTTAATGCCAGTTAAGATGAATTGGATATATAAATTAATAAATTAATTTATAAATTTATGAAAATTACTTAACTTATTATTTTATATAAATTTATTTGTAACAAATAATTTTTATTTGATTATTTGATTTAACATAAACAATTACTAAAATAAATATTTATAAGATTAACATCACTACTACAACTACTAAAAAACAAATTTGATTTTTTTGGTCAATAAAGGGGCATTAATTTCGGTTGGGGGGAGGGGGGGAGAGACTGACTTCCTCTACTTTCCCCACTTCTGACTGAGGTAGGTTTAGTTATAACTTACTTCAGTATTTGTTATACCGAAGTGGAGGAAATGAGCCTCCTATAAAAGCTCACTTCCCCCCACTTCTAAAGACTCATTTGAAGTCTTTGAAGTGGAAAAATGAATATCAGAAATGGAAAAATGAGCATTTTATGGAAGTGATACTTTCTGCAAAATAAACACAAGAGTAATAGAAGTCATATCACTTCCATCACTTCCTGAAAATGGCACTTCCTCCTTTTTCTGACTTCCTCCACTTATACCAAAATGAACACCTCTAAATATTTGATTTAAATTATTTTTAAAATCACTTATAACATTGGATTATACAAACTAAAGGTTTTTTTTTAAGATTGTTTTTATTTTGAAAATATAACAATCCTAATAGGAAAACAAATACAAAGGCTCAAAAGAAAAACAAATAATTCACATTTGTGATTAATCTTAAAGGGAGAGCAAAGGAAAACAAATAAATCACATGGGCAGAGCTTGCAATTATGGCACTAATCAAGTGTCCATTAATTTCGCCGATGGGAAATCTGACGCCGGTAAGCTTACCGCCTTCTTTCATCTCCTTCCCAAAAAGTTTAACCGAATTTTAACCCTGATCTTTCATCTCAAGCCTAACCTTCCTTGCCGACAAGGCCACAACAATCTTCGTTACCAGGCACCAAGACTTCGTCGGCTCAGCAATCACCGGCCTCCTCTGCATTCTGGGCTACACCAACCTTTTCCTCGTTCCCCACTCCACCCTCGATCTCACCAGCAAGGCCGATGTCGAGGTGATGAGTGCATTATATGTGTGTGTGTGTATTTTATTTACTTCATACCCATAATTAGCTTGCCTTTTAGCGATTATTGTCCCCAGATTAGTGCTATTTCGGATATTTTGTTATTAATGTACAGATAAATTGGTCTTGGGTAAGTATACGAAGTTTTGAAACAATTCAGTATTAAAAGACTTATAATGTAACCCACCAAGACAAGCACGACCCAGAGCACATGCATGCTGATGAAAGCACGACCCAAACATGGGCGTGCTGGGGACCATGCATTTCACCATCTTGCGAGTATTTTTAAAATTGTTGAAATCAAGATCGGTTTGTAAAGAGCACGGTCGGAAGCATCTCTCAAGCATGCTTGTGCTTGGGTTGAAAACATCTTTTTAAGTCCAAAAGTTAGGTTTAGAAAGGGACTTTGGCTTAGCGACGGCTAGGGCTTTTGGAAGCAATTTGACCAGGATCTTTCACCACCATCTGAATGGGAGCTAGAGCAATGGATTAAGGGCACATCTAGGAGTGGAGCTTCATCAACGGCAAGGTCCTCGGAGCACAACCATTGATGTAGAAGCATAGGGAGTCAATGGGATTTTTCTTAATTGCTTTTAGTATTATTTCAATGTGTGTGAAACCATGAGGGGCTAACCGTCTTCGGTGCCCCAGATTAAAAACTCAGATGCTAGTTTGTGCTTGAATATTTTCTTGCAATGTTTATGGAGTCCTCTTGATTTTTATGTTTAATATTGTATTGCATAACTTGATGTGCATGATTAGCGTAATTATTATTGTAAAACTTGGCTTGTGTTGATTGGCTTAGTGTGATCGCTATAGAGTGATTGCTATCCTTGAAGTGCATGATTCATGCAGTTATAGTCATAAACCTCAACGTTCATGATTGCCATAGATGCGACAAGGCTTAGAGAGTGTACATAAGTTTTATAAGATGTACCTGATAAATAATGTGAGAAAGTAAGTACAAGCTACTCCGACAGATTGATCCAGGGTGTTACTCCTAATCAATGCTATTTGCTGGAACTTTCCCTACTTTTCCATCCTCATCTTATCTTATTTTCCTTCCCTTGATCCTTAGTTACAACCAACTCTCAATCTTTGCTTGATTAGATACTAGAAGAAAAACGAGTACTAAAAGCTACACTAGTACTTGTGGATTCGACTGCCCGATCCCACATTGGATACATTATAATACTTGTACGACCCTTGCACTTGCGGATAAGCAAGGGGTGTATTACGAGGCCTTTTTCTCCATCCACCGCCCCCATTTCGTCTTCCTGGCCACTGCTAAGGTCAGTGGTATCCTCGCTTATCTCACCTACCCCGCCGATTTCATCGTTGTCAATCTTCTCATCCAGACCAATGTCATCCTCTCCGCCCACGAATTCGGCACCAAGAAGCTCCTCTTCGTTGGACCTTCCTGTATCTACCCCAAGTTCGTCCCACAACCCATCCCCGAGTCTGCGCTTCTTACCGTGCTGCTGGAGCTAACGAATGAATGGTATGCTATGCTAAGATTGTCGGGATCATGACCTTCCAAGCTTTTAGATCGATTGTAGCATGGATTGGATGCTATCTCTGCAATGCCAACTAATTTGTATGGTCCTCAAGATAACATCCATCATGATAATTCCCATGTTTTGCCTGCTTTGATAAGGAGATTTCATGAGGCCAAGGTCACTCAGGCGAAGGAGGTGGTGGTTTGGGGTCAGAGTGACCACTGTGGGAACATGTGGATGATCTGGTGGATGCGGGGGTGTTCTTGATGGAGAATTATTCAGCATCGGAGCATGTGAACGTGGGGAGTATAAAGGAGGTGAACATCAAAGAGTTAGCATAGATGGTGAAGGAGGCGGTGGGATCTGAGTGGATTTTGTTTGGGATAGAAACAAGCCAGAAGGGACTCCACGGAAGCTGATGGATAGCTCGAAGCTGGCCGGGATGGGTTGGAAGCCGAAGATCAGTCTTTGGGAACGGCTTGAGGAAACTTACAAGTGGTATGTGGAGAATATGGTGGGGCAACAACCTTAGGGAGATATCAGCTACTAGTTATTTGCATTGTCTCTGTCATCTTGCTGCTTCTTTGCTATTTGTCTTTGTTCAATCATTTTTGTGAAAATTTATCAAACTTTGTTATTTCTATAGGTGTTGCTCAATATCAAACTGTTTGATGTTATTTATAGAATGATTTCTTGTTCAAAGATTTATATGATTAGTTGAAGTGTTCCACGGAAATGGTGTTAATCCTTTTTTTGTGTTTTTATCTACTGAAATTTAAATGAATTAGATTTGATGTAGATGCATCCTTGAGAGAGATTAGATTACAGCGTTTGTTGAGCTTATGACATTTGTGATAACTTGAAATTATTTCTTTTTTATTAAAGGCTTTGACGATTCTTGATTGGAAATTAGTATGCAAAGGAGTTTTTTTTTATTGTCTAGTTCTTGATTAGTATCCTAGTTCTTTGATTAGTTTTGAACTATGAATTTGTTTGATGGCTTTTTAATTCTATAGTCTGCAATGGTTCTTATATTGATGGTGGATCCTACGAGGTTTGTTCTCTTCATCATCTTATAATTTTGTAATTTTTGGATCAGTTATTTGTCCGAGAATTCAATGAGGCTGAAATGATTCCACAATGCATGTTTAACTTGTTGAGCCATCTGTCACTCTGTCAGTATTATTCTTTCAATCAATAGAGGATTTAGGTGATAGATGCCTTTCAAACAAGTAGATTTTTTTCTTTAATGTTTGCTTGAATGATGACAATAAGGTGGGCAGGAATCATAAAATTGTATATGCTTTGTATATTTTTTTTCTTCACCAACGGGTACATATTCTCATATTATTGATCTCAATTCTTACTTAGCATTTCATTTTTCTAAACTTTTTGTCTTCCTTCAATCTGTGATAAAAATCTTAATGTATATTAAATTAAATGGTTCATCCATATGTTCAACACAAGAGATTTTCATTTTTGAATTACTTATCCTTTTCAAGATGTCCATATTGCAAATACTCATGCTATGCAGTTGAGTATCGTGGTGCCAGAACCACAGAGGAGAAGGACATCGATTTAGCTGTATGAGTCTTTTATTTATTTATTTATTACTCTAATTTTTCTTTCCATCGAGCAATTCACGTTCACTGATTAGTTGACACAGGAAGAACAAAAGGTCATTGAAGCCAAAATGCGGATGCAGTTTGATTCTCAAAATGAGAAGATCTCACTGCCTCATCAAAGCCATCTTAGTTCCGAAGTTCAACCTCCAACATCAACAAATGCTTATCAATCATTTGATGGTAAACTACGTTCTCTTTTTTGTCCGAATCATAGATAATCAAGTTGTTCATTACAATAACTATGCACTTTCTGTATGACCAGTTAATGGAAATGATGTAGCAGATCAAAATGCCACTCTAATACAAGAATATATAGAAGCCGATTATTCTTCAACTTGAAATGCAATCCGAGCAAGGTCTTCTAATATCAGAAATTTTCCTTGATTTGTTCTTTTTCAGTGAAACTGTACTATCGGTAATTTTGACAAAACCAACGTCATTGTTACAATCAAGATGCAGATATGAAAAAATTCATACAAGTCTTGAATAAGTCATGTTAATGGAAACCATATGGCAATCTATTCAGGTAATAATTCCATTCTTTTTGCATTTAATTAATATCAAAACTGGAAATGCATATATAAATAAAGGCTTATAGGATGCAAGAATGGATCAAGGCAAAAACAAAGAGCCTTCATTTTTTTTTTTGGGAATTTTGTAATCACAAAGCTGTTATATAATTATTTCAAAAACAATTCCTAATGAGAACATGGAGCTCTTAAACACTGTTACTCGCACGGTCAATGGAGAGGGTGTTATACTACGTATATTTAGTTTTTATGTATAAATTAGAGTAGCAAATTTGTGTTGGTTTAGAGTCACACAATGATATTTAAGAAAAGGGTTTCTTTTTTTTTTTTTAAATATACTTCTTTTTCTTTATTGGCATATATAAGTTTTTTTCATCTTTTGTTTGATAGTTGTAAATTTAATTATTTAATTTGGTTTGTTGTAGGATTTTGATGGATATATTATCGATAATTTTTTAATGGTCATTGATATTTATCATTGTATTTAAACTTTACAAATTTATTACTAGTTTGCAAGTCCTTTTAGCTTTTGTTTTGTAAACAATTTTAACTTCGATTTAACATGATTTGTAAATATATGATACTTCTAGTGCTCAACAAATGTTGTGTGGGAATAATCATTCTCTTGAATTAAGTTATTAAACAAATCCAAATGCGTAACGGAAGCCCATAATTTTTTTTTTGTCATTTAAATAGTTTATTATTTAAAGTTTTTAGATTAGTGTTTTACTGTTGCATGCATTTTATTAATTGTAATTTTTTAAAAATGGTTTTTGTAGGCGGTACTTTTTAGAAAATGACATCGGTTCTACTTGAGCAAATCTTTGTCGCTTTATATGGTTGTTAGACATTAAATGAAAGTATTTTTATCTTTATGTTAGACTTGGATTTGAGGCAAGAACTCTAGGTTGTCAAAATTGACTGGTAGTTTACTTTTGGACATATATTTTATAAACATATGTTTGTGATAATGAAATAGTTTTTTTTAGTGGAATGTTTGTGTTAGATTTGGAATTAAGGCAACAACTCTTAGTTATCAAGATTGAATGGTAGTTTAGTTTTTGACATAATATATGTTTATAATGATGTAATAGTTTCTCTTTTTTATTTTTGGTAGAATGTTTTTGTTTTTTTAATGGCATTGATTGTTTTAATTTATTGTAAATTAATTTAATTGTGTTTGAGATATTAAATTATTCATAATATATTTATAGGTATATATTGGTTATATTGATAGATTAATTATTAATATAAAATTTTTTACTAACAATATAGTCATTGCTAAAACTAAACATGTCTTTTTCAATATATATATCTATAGCAACGGATGTTGTAGTCATTGATATTTATGCCAACAAATGTTGTAACTAGTATAGGTCTATGCTTATGAGATATTTACCGATAGTAAAAAATGTTGGAATATATATTTTAGCATTGGTATAAGTTAAATAAATCTGAGGTGCTTTCCAACGGTGAGACAAATAGTTATTGTTATATTTCATTGGTAAACCTCATGAATATTTCTCAATAGAAGTTATAACTGTTGGTATAGATATATAAGCAAAAGACTTCTACGAATGGTAAAAAAATTTTTTAGAATAAGAGTTTTTAATGTTGGTATATGATAAGAAATCTGTTGGTGCTATCTCAACAGTATGACCAATAGTTACAGTCATATTCCATATGTAAAACTAATAAATCTATTCCAACAAATGCTATATCCGTTGGTATAAAGTCTATACCTACAAGACTATTACTGATAGTAAAAAAAAGTGTTGGAAAAGATATTTTTACCGTTGGTATACGGTTTTGGGATCTCTACCAACGGATTAGTGATTTTTACCAATATATTTTATACTGTCACTGTATGGTAATTTATTTGTAGTTCAAAAGCCTAGGTCCCGGCCCTCTATGTCTCTAGCCCTTTTATTGCGGATGACAACACTGAGATCTACTGAGGAAGGCGCATGCTCCCTAATTAACAGTGTGGTGGATGCTCTCATCGCCAAATAGAGAATATTCCCTTCCTTAACCCTTCCTTTTCCTTTATTTCTCTCTCTCTCTCTCTCTATCGTTTTGTCATTTTCTCCTCCGTCCTCCTTTTTCTTTGAAGTTTTCTACTCATGGCCCGTTATCTCCGGTCTGGGCATACGACTTCCCTCTTGGCTTGCATCAACTGGTGCTTTCGTTGAGAGCATCGCATGACTAAAGGGATGATGACTCACCATGGGCCTTGGACGAACAACTCGCAAACCTCTCAGAGTTGGTGGCGAAACAAAACTCCAAGATAGACGTCTTGAATGTTTCAATGAAGCAGAACTTGGAGGCGTTTGAGATGCTGTAGAAGTCCCTCGCATCCCAACAGATGGTGATGGCGAACATGATGGTTAAGTTAGCGATGTTTGAGCAGGGGCCATCCCAGCTACCATTGCTATCACTTCTAGCATCATCTTCCCCATCCATTGCAACAGTAATTCTACAGATCATGTCGAACCTTACTACCAATCTTTTGCCGAAGCTCCAGATTCCCCTTTTCTCTAGCGAGGGGGTCCTAGCCCGGTGCTTTCAGGTGAATCACTTTTTCTCATTTCATCAGGTTCAGTAGAGCAGAAGATCACAATGGGCGTTTTCTACATGGCCGACACGACCCTCCAGTGGTATCAATGGATGCATTCCACCTATCAACTCTTGACTTGGGAGATTTTTTTATGATAGTTGGAGCTCCAGTTTGGACCATTAGCATACATGAACCATGAGGCCCAATTGTTCAAGCTCAAGCAACACTCCACCGTGATAAAATACCTAGGCCATTTTGAATGTCTCTCAGCTCGTGTCATTGGGCTTAGTCTTGAGAGCCTACTTAACTGCTTTCTCTTAAGGATTCTGTCACGCCATGAACCCGGTTCACCAGACTCGATGCGTCGACAAACGGCCGTATGGCTACAAGGCCGAGACCAAGTGGGCACACAAGGCCTCAATACCTATCTCTCAAATATAAATCATAACAATATACAAATTTCAAACAAAACCAAAGAATTCAAGAAAAGAAAATAATCAGGTTTACCACCAAAATTCAAAAGAATACTAAAAGTCTTGACAGACATTAGAATTATTAAACAGAAAACTAATCTCCTGCTAGCTACCTGGTGATCACTCAACGGTTCCCGCTAAGCTAGTGACCACACACCTACTCCTGATCTGAAAAGAATAGAGAAACTATTGATGAGCTAAACAGCCCAGTAAGCAACCACTAAAAACAATAATATTGGGATCACAAAAACTAAATAGTTTCAAAAAGATGCTCATATGCGATGTTGTACAAAAATCATCAAAATCAAAACCCAAACTTCAGAATATTTCATAAACGTACTTAAAAGTAACGTTATATAATAAATATCAAAAATACAACCCAGACATAAGAACGTTTTAGATAGACATAAATTTTCCATATAAACATGCATATATGTCCCCCAAATAACAAATGCCAAAACAAAACAACATAATTAATTTGTTTACCCTCGGCGACCCAAGTCAGATTATCAAAGTTCATTTATTTACCCTCTGCGACCCCGAGCTAGATTATCAGAGGCCGTTATTCTCTACCGATGGAATGGTGCGAAACTATAGTTTCTTATCAGAATCAGAGTTCATATCGACATGGTCAGTGTTTAACCCCCAATGACATTGTTATTGCAAAGTTAGTTGGGGACTACAAGTTATTATGTCAAAATATGTCAGGTTCGAAATCAATGTCAACACAAAAATAATGAAATTCGTTGATCCCATTTTTCTAATAAACATAACTCAGATTAATTCAAAAATGTAATGCTAATATGTAACAATAATAATTAAAGTATAATATTCAATAACTGAATAAATACGTAATTGATTAAAATATTCAAATCAATTAAATAAATAAATAAATATATGCATAAGTGATCAATAAGTTTGAAAATATTAATATGCATAATATCTTAACCCCAAGACAATTATATATAATATCATGAAAATTTATTCACAATAAAACCCAAAATAATTAAATAATTATGTAAATTATTTTTGGAAATCAAAAATTTATATATATACAAATATACGGGTTTATACGTGGTTTACTTACTTTGAACAGTGTTTTCAAGCTATAGGATCCTCGCAAACACTCAAAATTAGGATTCGAACAAAAACCCTAAACATGAACATTACACTTGTCTTAAATTCCAAACTTACAAACAAATATTAACCACTGGTTAAACATTATCGAGGCTCTAAATACTAACTATGCTAGCACACCGGAATGCACAATGTATTACTTACCTCACAAATATGCTAAAATCAAACCCGCAACTATACATGTGTGTGTGTATACACACATGTGGCTACCGGGTAATTTTTTGGGTAGGGTACCGAAGTTTGGCACTTTTTCACTTTGGGTACTAAATTTTGATTTGTATCTTTTTAGGCACCAGACTTTGATTTTTAACTTCCGGGAGGGCACTGCTCCGTTTTCCGTCACACGCCAGCCTACTGAGGTGGAGGGTGAATGATGGCGTGGAAAGAATCCGACGTGTGAGTGAAAAAAACATCCCAGTTAGCGCTGACGTGGACTTACCGACTGCCACGTGGGCAAATGTCGCCGGAAAACGGAGCAGTGCCCTCCCGGAAGTTAAAAATCAAAGTCTGGTGCCTAAAAAGATACAAATCAAAATTTAGTACCCAAAGTGAAAAAGTGCCAAACTTCGGTACCCTACCCAAAAAATTACCCTGTGGCTACCTGTCTATGATAGTGACGGATATTATATATATATATATATATATCCATGTGGATACATGCATATGATAGTGACATATACATATATCTTCAATATGACCAAATCAATCATGTATGAGTTGAAACATGGCTCTGTAATGTAAGTCTGGGCAACATAAAAAATTGGCACAAAGAGGAAGTGGAGTCTTACGTCATGAATGAAAACGATTGATGATGCTTAACACAGTGCACATGTGACAGAAAAATTGATCAGGGGGGTGACTTTCTATACCAATAAGGAAAACATTGAAAACAACATCAAATTAAAAATCTCAAAACCAAGACCAAAACACTCTTAGAACAAAACACTAATCCTGCAGAGAATCCTTGATGATTAACAACTCGGTTTGCAACTATTGCTCCCAATCTGATCAATAGCAAAAGGAAATGCACATAAACTATAACATCAAATAAATGCACACTAAAGCAGAGTAACATTGGTAATCAAGGCAAGGTGCTCCTTAGGCATCGGTAATGGTCACGAACGATCTACAACCCAATGAATCTAAAAACTCTTTCCATGTAATATAAATAGATATGTTGAACAAATCCACATAGAACCCTAATGATGCTATTGAGGTTAAAGGCTAATGTGCAAGGGTGTTATAAAAGAATATTTTAAAAGGGTGTAAATACAAAAAGAGTCAAGCTCTTATTTTCTAAATTCAGATTCTTTCAAGGGTATAAAATAAATTATCAAGTTTAATGGAGATATGAACTATTTCAACATGACCAATAGGGAATAAAATATGCATAATTTTGTCTAACATCCTCCACATCACAAAATTCTTTTTTTAACGAAAACTAGACAGAGAAGGCTATGACATATCCGAAATTTGCATTGATCAGAATACTACTAAATTTATAGCATCCATTTGAATGTTCATCTATTTCTGCAAATCAGTAAAATCAGATATGACATTTTTAACTTGCATATCTCTCAGAATACATCCTAAAATAATATGATCTTTTAGGAATAGATAGTTAATCGAAAAAGGAACAACTTTTGTTTTTTGCACCTGGCCTGATTCAAAATTTAAAACCATCAACAATATTAATCAATCTTCAAGTTCTGCACATAATGCTATTTGGTGCAGCTACACTAATATGGTTGTATCTCATAAAATACAGATGTATAAAATTTGATATTTTTCAGGTAATTAGTTGATATCGAACCCTATAACTTTCTTATTTTTCACTTTGCTCGATTCAATCTCTAGAGACATGTATTATGGCTGTCAATTTTCAGGTTTTGTAGATAATGTACTAATAGGGTTATATTTCTAAAACCACAATTTTATAAAATCTGAAATTTTTGCAAAAATAAAATCTAGGGTTACTTACACATTCCTAATGTATGAACTGTCCCTTTCTTTTCAAATTCAGAAATTGTCACCCTCATTGAGCATATATAATGCCGTTCAATCCTCTTGCTTTTTATATTAGACTTAAGGTTCACAAATAATACAAGAGAACCAACTACTCTACAAACATTGCAGTCAATTTCCAATTATTGATCATTACCTATATGCAACTACAAAAGAACTTCCACACAATTAATCCTTCAATGAAGCAAGTAGCACAATACCCATCTAATGAAGTCTCCTGAGCATTACCTTAAAAAGAAAACCGTGTAGATGAACTATACCAATGCGTCCTGACTTTTAATTATCGCAGGTCTATGAATCAAACACAATAGCAATGCATTTTTATACTTGGAATCAAAACAAATGAATAAAATAAAAACGCGGCTATTTTTGGAGATCAAACAACACACAATCGAAATCCGAGATCCGAATAAGCGGATGCTTACCTCACAAGAGTCGTGAACACAAAAAAAAATAGATGAGATTTTTTCCTTCTCGTCGTCGCCTGCAGTTCGCGAAGACTAAGAAAAAAGATGTGGGGCTAGGTCTCTGGTGAAATTCTCTCGTGAGTTCCAAGACCTTCTCCCTACGATCTATTGTTACGGGGATAAGATCGGGAGATTTTAAAATTTAAAATTAAAAAAAAACAAAAAGATAAAACCAATTTTAAAAAAAATTGGATGGTTGAGATTTAAAGGGTGGGTTTTACGGCTTCAGGAGGACATTCAGCGGGAGTTGTACCTATTGTGGTCAACAAACCTCTATGAGACGATAGACATGGCAAGGCTTGTGGAGAAGTGCAACGCTGGGCAAGCACATCCGCCCCATTTTAGATCCTCGTCGATATGGCGGCTAGCTGCTCCACTCTTCCACACTTCCAAAGGAACATGCATCACCCAACTACTCGTTAAGGGCCTGACTCCTGCTAAGATGACGGCCAAAAGATTGTGTTTTAATTGCGATGCCAAGTTCATTAACTGCACAAGTATAGCTCGTTGTAGTTTCTCAGCCTCATGGTTGATTTTGGTGATGACACCCTATTGGGAGACCCCACCAAGGAGGGGGTCGATGAACCAACCGCCGATTACCATGGCGATGAGCTCGGGCTACATCCAACCAACATTCTAGGCAGAGATCCGAGTCCTTGTATATCATTTCACTCCCTGACAACCTAGCTTGTACCGTCCACTCTGAAACCCGCCGGCTCTATCAACGGCCACGAGGTCGTTGTTCTCATCGATGGGGGCTCTACTAACAACTTCATCTAGGCTAGATTGGGCAACCATCTGTGTCTTGCTGTACTTCTGTCTCATTACCTCCGAGTGGCAGTCGGTAATGGTGACTCCCTTGGTTGCGGGGGTGAGTGTCAACAAGTGCCAGTGAAGTTTGGGGAAGCTTCTTTTCCGGTAGATTTGCTCCTAATCTATGATGCAGAGTTCGTTTTGGGGGTTTAGTGTCTCTTGGGATTAGGTCCCATTCTATTTGATTATTACCAATGTTTGATGGAGTGTAGTCACCGGGGGTCTCGTGATACCATCTGCAATCTCAAAGCAGATGCAAAAGACTCAAACTACTCAGTTTTGGCACCTAGTGGTTGAAAAGTCAGACCCAAACCCCACCCGTAGGTTTGGAGGCACGAAGTCCTCCTTCTTCATTTCGTCTTTACGTTCTCTCCTCTCCATCTTTGCAAATATCTTTTAGACTCCCACGTGGCTACCGTCATCCTGAAGCTTTGATCACTGGATACCTTTGCTGTTGAACACGCCAATGGTAACATGAAGCCTTACTATTAACCTCACAATCAGAAGGCCAAAATAGAGTGCTTGGTCAGTGATATAATCACCCACGAAATCATTTGGCGGAGTATGGGCCACTATTCTGTCCCGGTGCTACTTATCAAGAAGCAGTATGGCACGTTGAGGAGCTTTTTGATGAGATCGCCGAAGTCCAGGTCTTTTCCAAACCCGATGTCTAGGCCGGGTATCCCTATAAGTTCATCCAAGTAAATGCGTCATCTCCAAAGAAAAGGACAATAATGAAATACTCTTACGATCATTAAGTTAATGATTGCCAATACGGTTATTATCACAAAAATAAATAAGCTTTTATTTCCAAATTAAAAATAAATAGAATAAGCCAATGTATGTGCACTTTGAATATATAACAAATACTTCATTTAGCAACTTTAAATTGTGGCATCTGCATGGGGTTCAATATTTTAGCTAATTATCTCAACTCAATAGAGGATATTTGTTGGAGGCCCATAAATATGGCCATCATATTTCAAAACATTCCAAATAACTTTAGTCCCACATTGCCCATTGAGAAAACTTTTAGTCACCTTATATATGATACTATTCCTAAGCCTACAACTACTGTCTTGGGGTCATGCTCTCTTACGTGCGTAGGCGCAGGGGTACAAATTTCAGGGTTTAGATTGGAAATTTAGCTTGAAAATTCTGAACTCACATAGGCGCATGATGCGGACACGAATGCATCAGATTTGTTGGAGTGTTATTTTTACCATTTTGCCCTTTCATCTAGTTAGCGTTTTTTGCGCTAGTTCGGGTTATCAGAGACTTTCTACGAATGGTTCCCCGTGCCTCTTCGTTGTGTCCTTCCCCTTCGCGTCTGTCCGTCGTGTCCTTCAACTTCGCGTCTGTCTGTCGTGTCCTTCCCCTTCGCGTCGGTCCGCCATTTAAAGAACCCTACATCCCCATCTGTCATATATACTTCTTCTCTTCTTCCTTCTCCCTTTTCCGTCCCTGAGAAACTCTGAGCACTCGTTGATCCTCTGTTCTCGTGCGTGACCAGAGAATCGGACTGTTGTATCCTGGGAGAACAATGGCTGCATCATGTGCACTGAAATAAGGAGGCGAACTTGTTCTTAAGGTCAGTGCATTCGCACGCCTCAGTCGCTTCCATCCCACTCCAACAATAAAAGATTTCCTACCTCTCCGTTTTCCAACAATCTTAAGAACAATGGAGAACGCAATCACTACTGCGAAGGCCCTTCCCGACGTCTCTAAAATCGATTAATTCACTAGACAGTTCTTCAAACGATGGCAACAGAAGGTCTTCTCCGCACTGGATATGTTCAACCTTGCCTAAATTCTGACAGAACCAAAACCAGAGTCAACATCCGAAGATGATGCAGAAGTTCTACCTAACTGGGAAAAAGGGAACAAGATTTCTCGTCACACCATACTCAGTACCCTATCCAACGAATTGTAGGATATCTACTGCAACCTCAAAACAGCGAAGGAAATCTAGGACTCCCTCCATAAGAAATACATGATTGAAGATGCTGGAAATCATAAATATACAATAGGGAACTTTTCTGATTTCCAAATGACAGAAGACAAGGATGTATCATCTCAAATTCACAACTACCATCTCCTTGTTAATGATCTCAAAAACGAAGACATCATTCTTCCAGGCACCTTCATTGCTGGCTTCCTAATCGAGCATCTACCAGAATCATGGAAACATTACAAGAACAACCTGAAGCATAAAAGGAAGCTCATGACTTTTGAAGACATCATTGTCCATATCCGAATTGAAGAAAAGAATCGTCAAAGGGACAATGCAGAGAAAATCAAGGAGTTCTCATCCAAGGCTAATCTCATAGAAGAAAAACCAAACAGAATTTCGAACTTCAACATAAACCCACAGAACTTCAAAAGAACAGGAACTAAATTCAAAGTCTGTTCATACAAATTCAAAGGACATAAGTAGGACGGCAACAAATTCAATCAGAACTTTCAACCTCCATACAAAAGGAAAGGTGCGCGTTTTGTTTGTGGTAAACCAGGACACTATGCTTCGCAATATCACTACAAGAAGGAACTGAAGGAGGCAATTCCTAAGGTCAACCTAACCGAAGGAGGCAATGAAGATATCATAGCTGCTGTTGTATCTCAAGCGCTCTTGGTGTCGGATGCAAAAGAATGGATCTTGGATTCCGGAGCCACAATGCACATCTCTGCTGATAAGAGTGCTTTCCAGTCCTATATCCCTTTAGCCAAAGGTGAGGAGCAGGTGTACATGGGAGATTCATCTCCTTCTCCAGTTCTTGGAAAAGGGAAGGTACTTCTAATACTTACTTCAGGAAAGTCATTATTTCTGAATGATGTGTTGCATGCCCCTGATCTCCGTGTTAATCTAGTATCTGTCTCACTCCTTGGAAAGGATAGCATAAAGGTCACCTTTGAGTCAGATAAATTAGTTATGTCTAAGAATGGCATTTTCATAGGGAAAGGATATTGTAACCAGGGTCTATTCATTCTGAATGTACTGACTGTTAACGATAATAAAGCATGTTCTTCTGCTTACTTAGTGGATTCGATTGACCTATGGCATGCTAGATTGGGACATGTGAACTTCTCGTATATTAAGAAAATGAAAGAATTAGGCTTAATTCATAATATGGAAGATTCAAATCAAATTGACAAATATGAAATATGTGTTGAATCTAAATCAACCAAAAAGGGTTGTAAGTCAATTGAGAGAGAATCTGAATTACTAGGCCTAATTCATTCAGATCTAGGTGATTTGAAACATTCTCTGACTAGAGGAGGAAAGAAATATTACATTACTTTTGTTGATGACTTCTCTAGATATACTGTTTTATATTGGCTTAGATCAAAAGATGAAGCATGCGAAATGTTCATAAAATACAAAACTGAAGTTGAAAATCAGTTGAATAAGAAAATCAAGAGTAGATCAGATAGAGGAGGAGAATATGCAGATAGTGTTTTGAAAAGCTTTTGTGAAAACCATGGAATAATTCATGAAACTACTCCTCCATATTCACCTACTTCTAATGGAATAGCTGAAAGGAAAAATAGAACTCTTAAGGATATGATGAATGCCATGCTAATTAGTTCAGGTGCTCCTAATAATTTATGGGGAGAAACCATTTTATCTGCATGTCATATTCAAAATAGAATACCTTTCAAGAAATTGGTAAAACTCCTTTTGAATTATGGAAAGGGTATGCACCTAACTTAAAGTACCTCAAGGTTTGGGGTTGCTTGGCAAAAGTTCTATTACCTGATCCTAAAAAGAGAAAAAGTGGTTCCAAAACTTTTGATTGCATGCTGATTGGATAAACTTTGAATAGTGCTGCATATAGGGGGTGTTTGGATGGGTTTATTTTTAGCCCAGAAGTGCTTTTTTATAAGTTAAGCACTTCTGGTTTTTAAAAACATGTTTGTTTGGGCTTTTAAGTAGAAGCAGAAGGTTTGGAAAAAGCTAAAATTCAGCTTTTTTCAGAAGCTGCCCCATAGGTGCTTCTCAGAAAAGCACTTCTGAGAAGCTATTTTGAGATTGTCAAATTACCCAAATAACCTTCACAAATAATACATTTCCTTCATTATATTTCCTTCATTATTGTATAACTAATATTATAATTATTTGTAAACATTAATAACTTAATGACAACTTAATAATAATTATTACGTAATTACTATAATAATAATAATTATTATTATAATATATTTAATATTAATATTATAGTTATAATTATAATTGTAATTACATTTGAAAACATCAATAACTTAATGACAATGATAATAACAATTATTACGTAATTACTATTATAATTATAATTATAATTATAATTTTAATTTTAAATATATTTGTAAACATTAATAATTTAATGACAACGATAATAATAATTATTATGTGATTACCATTATAATTATTATAATAACAATTATTATTATATAATTAATATTAATATTATAATTATAATTGTAATTGTAATTATATTTGTAAACATTAATATCTTAATGACGACGATAATAATAATAATAATTACGTGATTTATATTATAATTATAATAATAATTATTATTATATAATTAATATTAATATTATAATTATAATTATAATTGTAATTATATTTTTGTAAACATTAATAACTTATTGACTAATTATTATGTGATTACTATTATAATTATTATAATAATAGTTCTTATTATATAATTAATATTAATATTATAATTATTATTTATAATTGTAATTATATTTGTAAACATTAATAACTTAATGACAACGATAATAATAATTATTACGTTATTACTATTATAATTATTATAATAATAGTTCTTATTATATAATTAATATTAATATTAATATTATAATTTTAATTTTAATTTTAATTATATTTCTTAACATTAATAACTTAATGACAACCATAATAATAATTATTACGTGATTACTATTAGAATTATAATTATAATTATAATTATATTTTTAAATATTAATAACTTAATGACAACGATAATAACAATTATTACGTAATTATTATTATAATTATAATAATAATTATTATTATATAATTAATATTAATATTATAACTATAGTTATAATTGTAATTATAATTATAATCATTATTATTATCATTATTAATATGAATATATAATGGTAATTGAATGTAAAAGCAATGAATGCCCATTTTAGTCATTTGCGACCTCCAAAAGTGCTTTTACAAATCCATATCCAAACAAATTCACACATATAAAAGCACTTCTGTATTAACCTATCCAAACATAAAAAATAGAAAAGTACTTAACTTACTCTGAAAAGCACTTTTTTTAAAAGTGCTTATCCAATACTTATAAAAAGCACTTTTTTTAAAAGCCAATCCAAACAAGCCCATAGATTCTTGGTTGTAAAAAGTGATATTATGGAACTCAATTCTATTGTAGAATCTAAAAATGCAGATTTTTTTGAGTATATTTTTTCTTTGAAATCACATGTTGATAACATTGCTTCTACACCTCATATTACTCCTAATTCTGATTTTGCAAATTATGATGATTCTGAAATTGAATTAAGAATGAGTAAAAGGACAAGAAAAGCAAATAGTTTTGGAAATGATTTTATTACTTTTCTTGTGGAAGATGATCCTCAATCTTATTCTCAAGCTATCACCTCTCTTGATGCTGTGTTTTGGAAAGAGGCCATCAATAGTGAATTAGATTCGATTCTTGCTAATCATACTTGGGAATTAGTAGACCTACCTCCTGGTTCAAGAACTATAGGTTGCAAATGGATCTTTAAGAAAAAGCTTAAACCAGATGGGTCTATTGATAAATACAAGGCAAGATTAGTAGCTAAAGGATATTCTCAGTCGAAGATTTTGATTACTTTGACACTTATGCTCCAGTTACTAGAATTTCTTCTATTCAAATTTTGATTGCACTAGCTGCTGTTAACAATTTAATTATTCATCAAATGGATGTTAAGATAGCTTTTCTAAATGGAGATCTTGAAGAAGAAATCTATATGGATCAACCCGAAGGTTATGTGGTTCCTAACAATGAGCATAAGGTATGCAAGCTTATGAAATCTTTATATGGTCTGAAACAGGCTCCAAAACAATGGCATGAAAAATTCAATCATATTTTAGTCTCTAATGGTTATCTTATAAATGAAGTTGACAAATGCATCTACAATAAATTTTCTGACAATGTGGGTATTATAATTTGCTTATATGTAGATGACATGCTTATTTTTGGCACTTCATTAGAAATTGTTGTAGAGACAAAGAATTTTCTTGCTTCTAAATTTGATATGAAGGACATGGGTGAAGCACATTTTATTCTTGGAATTAAAATCTCTAAATCTGATGGTGGAATAGTGCTTTCACAAGAAAATTATGTTGAAAAGGTTTTGAAAAACTTTAATCATTTTAATTGCAAACCTGTTTCAACTCCTTATGATAGTGCTTTTCATTTAAAGAAAAATAAAGGAGTTAGTGTTTCTCACAATGAATATGCACAAGTTATTGGTAGTTTGATGTATTTAATGAACTGTACTCGTCCTGACATTGCTTATGCAATTAGCAGATTGAGCAGGTATACTCATAGTCCAAATAAGGATCATTGGACTACCTCGATCAGGATATTAAAATATTTGAAAGGAACTATTAATTTTGGACTAAAGTTTTCTTGCTTTCCTGCAGTACTTGAAGGGTATAGTGATGCTAACTGGATTTCAGATTCAGATGAAACAAAGTCAACGAGTGGGTTCATTTTTATATTAGGAGGAGCTGCCGTGTCTTGGAAGTAAACAAAACAAACTTGTACAGCAAAATCAACAATGGAGGCCGAGTTTGTTGCACTTGAGAAGACAGGCACTGAAGCAGAATGGATAAGGAACTTTCTTGCCGATGCTCCTCTTTGGGTAAAACCAGCTCCTTCAATTTCAATTAACTGTGATAATATGGCTGCTATATATAGAGCTGTGAGTAAATGATATAATGGCAAAAGTAGGCATATACCCCTAAGGCACAACATTGTGAGGTAATTGCTTGAAGATGGAGTGATATCACTGAATTTTGTGAGATCAGAAATGAATTTGGCTGATCCTTTGACTAAGGCACTAGGTAGAAAACTAGTGCGTGAAACATCGAGGGGAATGGGATTATTGCCTGTAACAAAAATCGACAATGATGGTAACCCAACCTATGTAATTGGTAAACCCAAGAAATATGTTCATATGGGTAAAAACAAGTCATTGGTTGATTGGAGATACACTATTTATGTTTGTCCCTTCCTATGGTGTATAGTGTTTTTGCAATGTACAAGGATGAATTTAATTCTTAATGAATTCCATAGTTAAATTCTTTAAATAGTGTATATAATTGCAATTGTACACTTGATGGATTCACCTATATAAGTATGAAAGTGGAGCCGCTTTCTATGAAAAATATAGGCATATTTTTCTAGAGCACTTATGAATTCCAGGTATTGGCGCATGGCCGAATTAGTGCCAACCAGTTAGAGTTGCTCAGATTTCAAAGATAATGTGAATTATGAGATGACTGATTTACAGTAATGAATTATGGTTCATAGAAATGTTATTTCACCAAATTCTTGTGAATCACTTCTTATATATTCTAGGAATTAATTCAAAGCCCACAAGGTACCAATTCTGATTCATTATCTATTTGTATTCTTTTTCTTCTTTGATTTTTCTATTGTCTGAATATTTTGAAATGGGGGGGGGGATTGGGGGGGATTTTTGAAATATGGCCCATCATATTTCAAAACATTTCAAATAACTTTAGCCCCACATTGCTCATTGAGAAAACTTTTAGTCACCTTATATATGATACTATTCCTAAGTCTACAACTATTGTCTTGGGGTCATGCTCTCTTATGCGCGCAGGCGCAGGGGGTGCAAATTTCAGGGTTTAGATCCGATTTATTGAAGCAGTTGTTTTTACCTTTTTGCCCTTTCATCTAGTTAGGGTTTTTTGCGCCTGTTCGGGTTAATCGAGACTTTATGTGAATGGTTCCCCGTGCCTCTTCATCGTGTCCTTCCCCTTCGCGTCTGTCCGCCGTATCCTTCCCCTTCGCGTCGGTCCGCCATTTAAAGAACCCTACATCCCCGTCTATCAGATATACTTCTTCTCTTCTTCCTTCTCCCTTTCCCGTCCCTAAGAAACTCTGAGCACTCGTTGATCCTCTGTTCTCGTGAGTGACCAGAGAATCGGACTGTTGTATCCTAGGAGATCAAATATAGACACTAACTTTACATCATGTACATGCCAAATACCTCACACCTCCGCTGTGGTAGAGGGAGGGATAGGAATTTCCAAGGCAAATCTCTTGTAACTGACATATTATCTACTTTTGCTAGTTACTTATATGTCATAAATAAATAAATTATGCATATATTTAAGTAGTTAGTTATACATCATAATTACATAAATTAATTAGGCATATATTTAAGTGAGAGAAGTATAATTTTTTGTATTTGAAAATTCTATATTATTTATTTCAATCAAGTTTGCGCTATGATTTTAACAATCTATGGTGAAATTTGTCCTGCTTTAACTCAAGATATTATTGTAGGTTTCATCATATACACAGAGTTGTAAGTTTATAAAAAAAAAGATAAATATAATGAAAAGGATTATTTTTGATGAAGAGTAGTATTTCAAATGATGAAAAAAATTTTCTTACAAGGTGGATAAACTTATGGATTGAATAGATGAACCTTTTTTTTTTATATCAAATTCAAATCAAAACATTAACAAACATGATTAATATTTATTAATCTTGTTGGGTTCGACCCATTTGGTGGGCTGTAATGAAACTGGGCTCCAAAGCTCAAGTTGAAAAAAATGATCTATATCAATGAAGAGGAAAAGAAGAGAAGATGAAGTGAGATAATTCATCAGTGAAGAGAAAACCAAGAGAAAGAAAAAGAAAGAGGCTCTTTGTAAGAATCATTGCAAGAAGCACTTCCTATTGATTAGGTTTTTTTTTTTTTTTTTTATTCCTATTTGGTGTGTTATCCATCCTTGATGATGATGATGATATTTGAATAATGTTGATGCAATTGGGCATATGTGCCTCTAGTTTAATCTAGAGAAGCTTTGTAATCCTTCATTGATATAGTGAAAACAATTTTAAGTGGCTCTGATGAGTCCCATGGTTTTTCTTTCGATTGGAAGGGTTTTTAATGCTAAATCATGAGTCTTACTTGTTATTGTTTGACAATTTTACTTTATTGATTATATCCCAAAAAGTTGTAATCAAAGAGGGGAGGTTTTGAGCCTTAACATTCAGTGCTCTAGACAGTGAGATCGTGTTTCGTCCGTGCTTCAGCCGGTGTAGTTTGTAGGTTTTTGAATTTTTCGAGTGCTATAGTACTTTTGCTACAGTGCTTCGCTTCAGTGACCCTGCTTAAGCTTTGTATGACCGTGCTTCGGTCCATACAAATTACAGATTTCTGCCATTTTTAGAGTGCTACGGTATTGCTACATACTGCTACAGTGTTTTTTTGGAAAAATCGGGTCTGGCAACTGGATGAAAGAAGATTTGTATCATTTGTGCGACTATATTGGGTCCATGAAGAGAGGGTGCATATTTAGATCGGGTCCGGTTGTCCAACTTATTTGGCATTCGGGAATCGGCGTTTTCCTGGAATTCCAAGCTGCAGCACTCATCGAAGCACCTGATGGGATTTTCGGAGTCTCTACTGGGCGCCTCCTCGACAACGATCCTCATTGGCGCGGCTTGCTTTGCTCTGGGGTACGCTCTCGCCCTCAAGTCTCTCCGCTTCCCATCTTCCCTCCGCTTCCTCTTCTCCAAAGCCTGGGTGACCGATGATCAGAGGACCGCCAAGCAGCAGAAGCCCACCCTCCTGGATATAGAACACCTCGCCGATATCCTCGAAGACTTCAAGATGGTATGGAAAGTAGAAACTGTGCTTTCTAGCTCTCTGGACTTGAAAAAACGTCTCTCAAATGTCAATTGCTTTCCTGGCTGCAGGTGTTGGTCGTGAGGAATGATTTGAAGATGGGAAAGGGCAAGATTGCTGCCCAATGCAGGTAAGATCCCAACACTTGGGCTGCTATGCCTACTAAAAAATTCTCTCTTCCGCAATCCTTCAGTTGTTTTAATAAGTTGGACGCTTTCTGTTTGTTCCGCAATATGTCCCTTCTTATCTGCCGTATGAAAAAAATAGATTACTTTCAGCACATCAGCTTGTTTTCTCCCAAGGCAATGGACTAGATGAAACAGGTACTCCCACCTTTGGATATCCAACGCATTTACTGTTTAAATTTCGTGATGATTTCAGTGAGATCCAGAGGCCTTCATCACATTAGGTTGGCTCTATGCTGTGGATTCTAAGAAAGCTTTCTTAATGATTATTTATTCTATCTTGCAACTCAAACAAAAAGTGTTGTTTTTGCACTGGAAACGTTTATGAGTTTATGTTCTTGATGTACATAAAACGTGATTCTCTGATATTTAGTTTGAAAGTGTATGTGATGCCAGTATGTGACATAGCGGTTTACTCGTTAGGACCTTTGTGAAGCTCATGCTACATTATTAGAAGTTTGTATTTTTGACGTGCAATTTTTTTCTGCCTTTTCGTGCTAGTCATGCAACCTTGGGCTTGTATAAAAAACTCAACAATCGAGCACCAAAGGCATTGAGCAGGTATTTTAATTACTCTCTTAACATTATTAAGCTCTTTTGTATGCCTTGAAAATTTATTCTTTTGCTTAGAAAGTGATGCTTTGCTTCCAACTGTGTTAAAGTCGAAATAATCTGTCATTTGGCATCTGCTCCCATGTCTTTATAATCTTCTGTGCTTCTATTGTTTGCAGATGGGAAGTGTGTGGGCAGATCAAGGTGGTTCTGAAAATCGAAAGTGAGGAAGATATGCTAGTACTTCAGGTAAAGAAAACTTTCTACCGGTTATTTTGAAATAATTTATTGGGATAAGATGTATCATCAATTGTGGAACTTTTCTTGAATCTGATGCAATGCTGATCAGTGGAGACAAGAGAAAACATAACATTGTGGCATTTTCCCTTTAATTGAATATGATTTTGATGATTGATTATTATAATGCAAATATTTTAAGTTGAATATATGCTGTTTCAATTAAGTTTGGTTTGCTTGGAAATTCTGTTTCCTGCAATTCAATTAGCCGGCCCATAATAATCAACTAGCAGTTTCTATGGCATGATTTTGGAGGAAGCAGTGATGGCCTAATTCTGGGTTTTTTTACTATTATTTTTGTTTGGGATTAAACTTACTCGTAATTCATTTTATTTTTTCACTTATCATTCGCATTACCGCTAAACTTGGTAAATCGTTTGGTTTCCATGCATGATTTCAGAGTGACTGAGGCCTCGCTCCAGTTTTAAACTTGCTCCTGCTTGCTTTTCTTTCTGACTTATCATTAGAATTCCTGTGAACAATTGGTACATAGTTTTTTGATTCTGGTGACTTAGGGTTAAATATGACCTTGGACTGAGTAACAAAATAAGAACCTTATGCTTGTAATGCCATTAAGCTGAAAACATTAACTGTGAATGTCCATTGAATAAAATTGATGGGACGTAAAATTAGAGCAAGGATGATATTTCTGTTAAACATATGGTCTACTTCAAGGTCCAGTATTCTGAAGATACACATATTGTGAATTTTGGTAACCAATTCTTTCGAATAATAGCAAAAATATTTCCAATTCAGAAGGATGATATTAGCTATTATTTTATAGGACAGAGCCAAGTCACTAAAGCTACCAACTCATATCACTATTGATGCTGGGCGGACACAAATTGCACCTAGTGAGTTGCTCCTTTTTGTTTAATTAATCACAGCCTTATTTTTCTTCCCATGCTCTTTATTTTTGGCTCTGTAATGATATGGTTTTAGTGTCTAGATTTGGAAAGGAATGCCTCTTTTTTGAGTCTTGTGACTGTTACACTTAGCGGCTGTTAGATTATTGTGATGTTGTATGTATCTGCTGACTGTTTATCTTCTTATATGCAGATTCAAGGACTGTGATGGCTATTCTAGGTCAGCTAGTGCTTTACTTTCTTTAGTCATGAAATTATATTGCAAGGTGCTGTGCTTTGTGGACTTTACTTGTTGGTTTATAGTACTGAGTTTGGTGCTGTAAAGATTAATGAGGAAGGCCAACAATGTATGGCGAACCACAATACAGTGATAAGCAATTTATTGGGTGGAAGATTTAACAATTTAGATAAAGATCCATAGTGACAATTGGCTTAAAGGTCATAACACCCTTAGATGATGACAAGAAACATCAAAAGCTCAAAACATCATCCGTTTAGATCCTCGCATCCTTAAATTATAACAAACATCCAAAGCTTAAAACATCATCTATATGCTGGATAGGCCTCTGGCAAGACTTGAATGCAGGATGCCGTCAATTGGTTGAGTTTGCTTAACTTGTCCTTTGCCTGGGCAAAGGATGGTATGTTGTTGTGACTGGGCATTAGAACCCACAGGGTTCTATTATTTTGTATCTTACATAATCTCGAGGAATGAAAAAACAACCTTTTAAGCTTCATAATGGGAAATGATCACTGCTAGATAATTTGAATGGGTGTTATTAGGCTGTTCACCAGGCAATTGTTGCCGTGATTTGAATTATGGGACCAGCCTGGCTTGTGCGTAGACCTATGGAAATAGTGTAATTAGAAAATCCAGCAGTGTTTTGGAACTGTGTCATAGAAGTGGACGCCTTGGACACATTATCAATTTAGGTTTTATAATCATTTGTGTTTGCAGGGCAACATCTACTAATGTCTTATTTCCTACTGTAATTCTCTTCTGATATAGTGAAGTCTTCTTCTTTTCTCATAGGTTTTTACTATTTTGGGGTTATCTGTATTTATCTTTGTGTCCTTTATTCTTGTTTATATGGTTGTTTCTTGCTTGTATTGGTCATGTTTCTTAACTTGATATGAGTGTGATTGTCACACTGTTACTCACCACCAACAGTATAAGGAGACATGTTACAAATACTTTGAGTTGACATGTAGATAGGAATGGTTAACAGTCAATTTTAGTCATTTTCCCTGAAGTGCTCTTATGATAATGATGACGAGTTGGCACTGTGAAGCCTCTGAGCACCGACTCAAACTTCGCGAAGACCTCACCGACATTCAAATCCCCACTGACTATCAAGCATGAAGTCTAGATTCTTTCATTAACTGCCTCATGCTAGTATAAATAAGGGTTAAGGCCTTAGTCAAGCTATCGGGCAATGCTAATTGTCTTCCTCAAAGTCAGTGAGTGGCTGCAGGAAGTGCAATAAAGTGGCGGATTAGGAATTAGATAAGTGAATGGTGTAGTAGTGCCGAGAGAGTGTAAGAGAATATTTGAGTGATTAATAAAGATAGTTTTTAGATATTCTTTCTCTCCACTTAATAATTCGGCAGGATGTTGCGTCAGTTCTACTGGAATCAACAACAAGTGTCCGAGCATTGTATCAGAAATTCGCTAGTTGAAGTAGTTGAATGTCGGGCATTATGCTAGAGGAGCTGTCAATCGTGTATAGTCAGGGACTGTGCTCTCATAAGTGACCTGTAACAGGTTTGCTGGATGCTGGGTGACCCAAATTTAGTCTGGATTTTGCAACTATGACTGGTGGCCTAAAGGTATCAAATAACCATAATTGCATAAATTGGATGTCTTGCATAAATGCTATCTTTAAGGATTGAACCTATGGAAGGCTGTAGGTGGTTCAGAGATGATTTTGCCAGATGTGGCTATTGAAGAAACGATGCCATCAGATTTCACTGGTGACACTAAATTCAAAGAGAAGGCACTGACCACATAGAAATCAAAAGAAAATGAGGTTATGCAGAAGTCGTTGTATCAAGGCTGGTAAGGCAATGTATGTCCTCAAGACAACATTTGAAGATGAGTTGCTGGAGTACCTTAGGGAAGCTGCTACACTGAAGGTCGCTTAGGATACTCTAGCTACACTGTTCTCCAAGAAAAACAATCCCCATTTCTAGTTACTTAAAAGTGATCTCATCATAATCTCGCAAGAGAGTATGACGATCAAGCAATATTCCACTAAGATAAAGTCACTTTGTAGTGAGTTTGCTCAAATTTCCCCTTAAGAGAAGATCATTAAGCAACAAATGAGAAGGATAATTATCAATGGTCTAAAACCTGAGCATAGTGGGTTTGTGATTGTTATCCAAGGCTGGCCAACTCAACTAACATTGCTAGAGTTAAAAAATATGCTCACCAAAGAGGAAGCTTTAGCTAAGTAGATGGATGGTGTTTCATTAAACCAAGAAGAGGAGATGCTATTTAGCAGTTGAAGGAAGGAGCGATTCAACCTAAAATAGAGACCTGCACTTGAGGACAAGCCAAGTTTACAAAGAAGGCCAAAGGAGAGGACCGACTTTTCAGGAGGAGCTCATAATCAAACAGTAGCAATAACTGCCTATCCAAGGATGGCGATAATCATGACAATCGAGATGATTGTTGCTATAATTGTGGGAAGGAGAGGCACAATGCACGATACCACTGGTATACCAAGAAAGACCAAGGGAATGTCGCAGCTTCAAGAGTTCATAAATGATATCAAAGAAGTTGCAGAAGTGAAGATGAATAGGATGTAGAAGTAGCATTTGCAGTAGTGACCACTAAATTGGAGAAGCAAACCGAGCAAGAAAAGGTAGTTCTAATAATGGTAAGAAAGCAGAGTAGGATCAATTATGAGAAAGATTTGATCATTGACTCAGGATGCTTAAATCACATGATTGGTGATATTAGGAAACTAGGTTTTGAGAAGTACGAGAGAAGACAAGTGATTGTGACATCTAATAACTCTAAGATGCCCATCACCTATATTGGTAAGCCATTAATCTCTCTATGCTTCACTTTTGATTAAGCTACATGGAGTTTGGCATGTTCCTGGTATGAAAATAAAAACTTTTGCTAGTTTCACAACTAACCACACAAGGAGATTGTGTTATTTGGGCCATAAGAAGTTAAGGTGTACCAGCAATATAAAAACATCAGGCACACCATTAATGGAGGACTGCAAATTGGTGTTGATCTATGTGATATCGACAGAGACAACCTATATGGATAAGATTCAGAGAATCGAACAATCTGATCCTTGGCGTGCACGACTGGGGCACGTGAGCTACGACAAGTTGAAGTTGATGGTCAAAGGTTTGTCCAACATAGAGATACGAATTGACATAGTATGTGCCAATTCGGTAAGGTTCATCAACTTCTCCACTATCGATCTAAACGTAAAGCCAAGGAGCCTCAAGAGTTTGTGTATTTTGAGGTATTTGGCATAGTTAAACAAGCAAATATAAGTAGTGCCAAATATGTGGTAACCTTTCTCCATGACTTCTCGAGGTACATAGATTTTTTTATAAAACAAAAATTTGAAGCATTATCCTAGTTGATAGAGTTTAAGGAGAAGGTCGAGATTGACCTTAATAAGAAGGTACGGTGGCTTCATACTGATACTTTCTATATCTCATGAATTTGACGCTTATCTGAAGGAGCATAGAATTTGAAGGAAACTGACCTACCCCAATAATTCACAACATTATGGCATAGCTGAAAAGAACCAGCATGTTGGAGAAGTATGCCGAAGCATGCTGTATGCCAAAAATGTGCTAGGTTGCTTCGAAGTTGAGTGCATGAGCGGCAGTGCACATCATCAATTGGCTACCTTAAGAGAAGATGGGTTTTATCTCTCTGTTTCAAAGACTAAGTTTGACATAAGACCATACAATAGATGCTTGTTAGCTATGATGATGAAATAAAAGGGATGAAGATGTCGTGATCCAATGATCGGGCGTATCCACACAATAAGAAATATAGTCTTTGATGAAGCCTTAGTAAGATCGGCGTCAGAAGACTCAGTTGAACTAAAAATGAAGGATATTGAGGCCAAGAGTGAAGAAAGGATACAAGAACAAGTTCAAGATGTTTCAGAAACATTAGCACCTACAAATGAAGACATAAACTGAAGGACATCAAAAAGCAAACACCCATGGAAAATAGGAGTTCATGAGAAAGTTGAAGAAAGGATACAAGAACAAGTTCAAGATGTTTCAGAAACATTAGCGCCCACAAATGAAGACATAAACTTAAGGACATCAAAAAGCTCACACCCATGGAAAATAGGAGTTCATGAGAAAGTTGAAGACCAGAAAATTGCCCCCATTATTATGGAGATCAACCGGATTAAGATGCCCAAATCCAAAGCATGCAAATGCAGCACTAATTGTGGAAAGTTTGGTTGAGGAATCTATAACCTTTAAGGAAGCAGTTAAAAACAACAATTGTAGGAAAGCAATGGAAGAGGAAATGACAACCCTTAAGCAAAACCAAACATGGGATTTGGTGCCCAAACCAGTAGTAGTTGAACCAATCTCGTGCAAATGGGTGTGCAAGGTGAAGACTCGAGCATATGCTTCAGTTGAAAGTTATAAAGCTTGACTCATAGTGTGAGCGTTCTCGCAACAATATAAGGTAGACTTTGATGATACATTCAGTCTAGTAGCAAAGTTAACAACGATGCACATTCTACTATCTCCTGCATTAATTAAGGGTTGGAAGCTCTTGCAAAACGATGCGAAGAATGCTTTCCTACGTAGAGAACCTGTTTGAGACATTTAAACTGAGCAACCACAAGGATTTGAAAGTCAAGCTCATCAAGAATACGTATGCAAGCTCAAGAATGCGCTATATGGGTTGAAGCGGGCTCTAAGGGTATGGTATTGAAAAGTTGCAGAGTTTTTTGTACAATGTGGCTACGTGTCAACAACATCAGACTCGAGCCTATTTGTCAAACACAGGATCCAAAAGGACCATAGTCCTAATGATCTTTATCTTGAACGGATATGTCACGGAAGAAATCTAGCAAACAAAGGACAATGTTTTAATCAAGTTTCATATGAAGGATCTTGGAGAATTAGAACATTTCTTAGGGTTCAAAGTTGAGAAGACAAAGGAAGGAATATTTCTTTGTCCATAAAAGTACGCAAAGAATCTTGTAGATATATGGGTTGCTAGAGTGCAAGCCACTGTTTACACCAATGGAGCTAAACATCATGCTTCATGATAGAGAAAGAAAAGACCTAGAAGACTTAAATGTAGTGACAAATATGTAGCCTTATCTGTTTAACTCTTACTCAATTTGACTTGGCATATGTAGTTGGAGTAGCAAGCCGGTACATGCAAAATCCAACCACACTTAGGAAGTTGTTTAGTGAATATTTTGTTGTGATAACAGGTCAACTATATTATCAAAAGAGAGCATATGGCTAATGTAATTACTAAGGAACTTTTACTAATCAATTGAATAAGAGACATTTTATTGTGATAACATGTTAGCAGTATGCCTAGCAAAAACCATGATAGGATCAAGCACATTGAGGTGTAAAGGTGGCAAAAATCTAGGTCCCGACAAAACCGGGTCTGGACAACTACTTTTATAAGTAACTAAATTAGATACCCAGACTCGGTCCGGTTTTAAATTTGGACAAGTGTGACTTGTCCAGACCCGATTTCTTTTAAAATCAGGTTGTCCAAATGTCCAAATTTTATTTGAATTCTGTAATATACATTTAAAGTTCATTAAACTACTAAACTATATAGAAATAATTTAATTAATTGTAAATGCAAAAAACAGTCTAACAATCCAAATTAATTCATACAATAATCCAAGTTTTAATAAGTATTAAATAAAAATACATGTCTTGATAATACAAAATTCAATAATAAGACAAAAATAATTCCTAAGAACCCATGTCTTAATGATATAAAATCATATGTAAAACTTCAATGCAATCTTCAAAGATTTGGGCTTGGACAATTGGGCTTAACATTATGTATATCAAAATTTTAAAAGTATAAAGGCCCAGTTGTCCGAATTTTCTGGGCCCAGATTTAAATCGGACAACTAGATTATGTTGGCACCTGGTCCATATGAATAAAACTTTTATCCAAACTCGGTTTATTCTGGGGTAGACAAAACCGGGCCGGTGGGCCCGGACAGTTTATTGCCAGCCCTATTGAGGTGCACTACCACTTTCCAAAAGAAAAGGTCTTACAAGGAGAGATTCACATGAAGCTAATGCTAATAGAAGAACAAATTGTCTACATCTCCAAAATATTTGGTATTAAAAAGTTAGAAGATACATGTGTGCAACTCAGAGTGCTTAGTAGATGAGCAATTCAAACTAAGTCGGTGCTGAAAGGGAGCGATGAATGGTTAGTACCCCCTTTGAAGCTTCTCAAAGACCCCACCGACATACAAAGCCCTACCGACTTAAACAAGCTTGAAGTCTAGATGCTTTCATTAACCATCTTATGCTAGTATAAACAAGGGTTAAGGCCTTAGTGAAGCAATCAAGCAAAACAAATGTCTTCCTCAAAGTGAGTGAGTGGCTGTAGGTAGTGCAATAAATTGGAGGTTTAGGAATTAGATAACAAACCCTAAACCCTCAATGAAGATAGTTTTTCATATATTCTTTCTCCATTCAACAGAGAACATATTTTGGTAATTGTTGATTATAATTGAGCGTCACTGCCAATCCCCACACCAACCCACCGTGAACGCAAAATGTGAATTCATTTGATGTTATCTTTTATTCATATCCAGAAGTTATATTTATTGTTTTTAATTTGCAATCGTACAGTCTACCAAACAAACTGTAACAATGTTGTAAAGGAGTCAACAGTGGGATCTTGTCTTCTTATCTAAACATTTGTATCTTAGATTTTTTTTCATTAATTATCAATCATCACCTGGTTCTGACTGTTGAGCTTTGTTGGTGTGCTTGGGTAAGTCCTGCTGATGTAGTTGATGATGTCACGGGGGGCTTGAAGCTTCTGTAATTCTGATTGTCCAGAATCAAGTGATAAATATGGCAATACTAGACCTCACATGAATGGATAATTTACTCAGTCGTTTGATGGAGAAGTTGTATACTGAAGTTTAAATGCCGGTGGTGAGTACTGAATACAGCAGCTGCAACATACAGCGCCACAGGGTCTAATGTGGCTAACACGGTGACCTAGCACACACCTTAATTTGGCATTCTGATTCTGTATATGGGTGGGAAAGACATTTTGACTAAATATTTGCTGTTTGTTTAACCACTCTATAAAATGAAGCTGTTCCAATTTGTAGGCTGTTATCCCGTCATCCTTGCTGATTGCTTCTCCTGGAGGTGATGATCCATGATATATACTCTGGCATGGTAATTGGAGGTGTATCAAGGTTAGGAATAATTGCAATCTTGATTGGAATGCAGCGCTTGCTTGTAGGAAGAAGAAAACTATGGATATAACTTTCTGTTTTTTTCTTTTCTTTGTATCTGATAAAGGTAATACTTTTGGAAAGAAATATTCACTTGGATCAATATTTCTGAATATTTCTGGAATCCTGTGTGTATGTTAGAGGATACTGGGCAGGGGAGATAAGTGACAGCGTTAGGCATTGGGTAATGGTAGCTGTCCAACGGTTATTTAAAAGAATTGGCTGCCTCCGTAAGTGGATCATCAATGATTTAGTATCTCATGCTGCTCGTCAGTAGTGTGAAATCCCTGATATATATACACACAAAAGCAGAAAAAGGAAAAAAAGTGCGTCTTAAATCATCCAATCTCGTTATCTTAATACTAGGTGTAATGCAGCCACTGGACATCTACACGATGGGGACAGCACGAAAGGACTTTTTTCGTCCGCCGGCGGCTCGAGCATTGACCCCTCACTTCTCTGGATTTTTGGACAACTTGGCTGGTGTATTCAGTGGGATCCGACTTGGATCCACCACGACTGTGATCTCACAGTTGGTCAAGCGCATCCTCAACCTTGTGCATGATGACTCAGATCAGACTAGATTCTTCTCGGTTATGGCTAAAGCCATAATATTATATGACAAGGGTGGGATAGCAGCTGCTGACGTCACTGTTGATCAATCTGTACTCGTTGGAAAGAGCAAACATTGCCGCTTCCCAGCGTTAGAAACAAATCAAGAAAGAAGAGAACAAATCAAACACGCCAAATGCATTGTGTGGTGACTATTGCGGGAAGGATTAATTTCTTTTTATTTATTTGTTTACCCCCCCCCCCCTCTCGCGGGGCGGCCGCAACATCATCTGTCCATCATCCTATCATATCAGCCTTGACTGGAGTTTTAGACAGAGCAAGCACACAGCAGTGATCGTGCGCGTTTATCATACCACTAACAATTTGTTGGCAAGGCATGGAGGATCAGTATCAGTCATTGTTGTACAAGGCTGGCCTCTTTATCATCTCTTTGATGTCCAGATGGCTTCTTGGACCCATGTCCTTACTTTGGTATGTCTATAATCATGATGACGATGGCGACGATGAAGCCGGGCGTCACCAGCACCTAGTGCTGGCGCAGACGGTGAGGAAGATGTTGCGGGTGGCCACGTACAGAGACATCGTTGGCGCCGGTGCCAGCGAAGAGGGTCTTACGTGCGCCGTGTGCCTGAACCAAGTGAGGAGTAGGGACAGGGTGTGGGAGCTGAGGAACTGCAGTCACATCTTCCACAAGCCGTGTCTGGACCGCTGGCTCGACCACGACGAGCAACTCACCTGTTGTCACAGCCCCAACCGATCAGCTTTGGCCGTGCGGCACCTGACATGCACCATAGCGACAGGTCAGCCTTTCCTTGCATGAACAGTAAGTGAATCCTGTTTGCATTACAAAGTACAGCGAAAATAAGAAGAAGCGAGCAAATCCGGAATACACGTCGGTACGAGAAACACGACACAAAGAAACCCATTTTGAGACAGAAAAACATAAAACTCTCTTAGATTGAGAAATGTTTACAACCATGGCCAAAACCAACACCAAGTGGCCTTGTCTTCTCCCAAAGACACATTTGACCCTATTACAAGAGCTACCCCAAATCCAAGATTGATTGAGCCCCATGCCCAATACCGGCCTGGCGTGAATACCCTGACTTCACTTAGCTTGCAGTGTCCTCTGACTCGACTGTAGCTTTAACCAGCCACCCTTGGTCACAGCGCGTAGCAGTACCGGTCACGCGCGGTAATACCGCGTGCCATCCTCGCCCCTGGCTCGGCAACGCTCTCGGCCACGTGCCTACTTGCATACCCCTGTGTAAAGCCTTGTCAGATCCGGAATCAGCTCTCGGTCAACCGGCCTGATCAAGTGTCCCGCCCCGCCTAGACTTGCTAGAGATCCAACACTCTACATGATGAAGTCCTGCGACACTTGACTCTTGGTAAGGGGTGCGCCTGCCCCACTCGCTCATCGGCCACGCGCACGCCCACGGTCCAGCGCGCGCGCGCGTCTCACGGTCTCAGCCCATGATCATGCGGGGTATTTCACCCGCCCTTGGTCCCGACACAAAACAAGCGCCGCGCCACCTGCGCGCGCTACCCAATCCACGCAGCTGTGCGCCCTCGTGGCTTGGTCTATGTGATACTGTATGCCCGCTGACCAAGTGTAAGGTCATCAACCCTTACACCTGTCCTCTTTGCTGGGCCCCACTATTGGCTTCCCGGGGAGTGGCAGCTTCGTTTTCATCGCCGTCAGACGCGAGCTGGGCAGTGGAGAAGCTTCTCTACCTCTTCGGAGATGACCTACTCTTTCCCCATCCCCCGCTGGACATTCCTTCCTTAACCAGCTGATGGAGTTTATACCTTTGTTGTGAGTCTTGTATTTGTATATTAGTGCATACATTACACTATAAAAGAGTTTTAAAGGCGGTTCTAACCGCTTTTATTAGAACCGTTTTTATAGTTTAGTGTTGGTTTTTTCACCCGTCTCTAAGCCGCCTTATATCAAACCGACTCTATACTTTATTAGTGGTTTCTATCAACCATTGGGGTCATGTTTAAAGGTTTAAATCTATGTTTGATCCCTCTAGTTAGGCTTCGGTGCTTTTTTAGTCCCTTTATTTCAATTTGACCGCTGAAAGTACTTCTATTATTCATATTATGAAATGTTGGTCCCCGACACGGATGACGTTAGTTTTTCGTCAAATTCCCCATATACATGACATTTTTTATTGGTTAAATATCTTAACCAAAATGCATCAGAAGTTAACAACCAGTCTAGCGCATAACTAAATGGTTTAGTCTTTCGGATTCGGGTTGTTAACGTATCCGAATCCGCTAAAGTGATTCATCTCTTTCTCCATCTTCTTGGCTTTTTTCTTCTTCCCATCCATTTGTCACTAACTTCAAAGACCCAACTTCAATTCAGAAACTCAAATCACTTGCCACAACACATAATTTCTCACATTCATGACAACCAATCACAAGAACATCAATTCCTATCAAAACAATAGGGAATACCTTATCAAATTACATAATCCGAATCTAAAGTCTTAAAAACACAAGAACAATTGGAGTACGAAATAGATTAAACTTTTAAAACCCTACAAAATAATTGGGATCCAAACAAATTACAGAGAAAAGCAATCAAATTCAAAGAAGCAACTCAAAAAACCATGAATGAAAGCAAACAAAAGATGCAGCATAGTGCCGGCATACCGAAAGATCAAATCTCTTGTCTCCTTGATCTAGACCCGCCAAAAATATGAAATTTTAGACAAAAGTGAGTGCTGTCGAAGATTCAATGGATTGATTCCGCATGGAAGACTAGAAGAACAGGGATCGGATCAGACGCCAATTGAGAGAGAGGACGAGGAGGAGTAGTGACTGTGGTGTAGTTTTAGAATTAAGAAGATGATGAAGCTTCTTCTTGGAGTCACCATGGCACTGGAAGAAGCCAACGTTAAGGTGAAGAACAAAGGTGAGGGAGAGAGAAAAGTGGAGTTAAGTTGTCGGATCCATTAAAAAACCCGGATCAGAAATCAAACTAGTTGTTAACTTTTTACACCCTTTGGTTAAGATATTTAACCAATAAAAAATGCCATGTAGATGGGAAATTTGACGAAAAACTAACACCATCCATGTCGGGGACCAATATTTCCCAATCTGAATAATGGAGGTACTCTTAGCGGTCAAATTGAAATAGAGGGACTAAAGGGGCACCCGAGTCTAACTAGAGGGACCAAACATAGATTTAAACAAATATTTAAATATGTAAACGGTTTTTTATGCGGTTATAACTGCTTCAAAAAATTATAAGTTATAGATGCGGTTATAACCGCCTCTGGCTAGTAATTTTTAATTTTCTTTTCATTATTTTAGAAGCGGTTATAACCGCTTTCAAAATTTATAAGTCCCCTCTAAAAAGAAAATTGAAAATTACTATGGAGGCGGTTATAACGACCTCTAAAATTTATAAGCTTGTTGTAACCACATACATACAAACTGTAGATGCTTGGTTATCTGTACAATTCTTTTCCGGCAATAATAAATAGATTAGAAGCATTTGTTTTCAAAAGATAAATATCTCGCACATATTCACATTACAACATAAGATGGAACATAGTTCTAGTGACATAAGTACAAGACCATTGAATCTTCAAACATAATCACAAACCAACTCATCACAACAACCAAATTAGACTTCTTCGTTTACACCAATCAAAATTCCCTTAAATAAGATAAAAAATGTGAGCTCAAATTTAATTATATTATAAGAATTAGTACAAAACTAGCAAAAGCATCAAAGAACAAAATTGGTTCTAAATCCCACTACATACAAAGTTGAGAGTTTCACAAATTACAACAGTCAGGTTTTCATTAGCAGCAAAAATAACTGTTTGCTTTGAGTCTATCTCAATCATAGCTTCATCAGGTGCACTGATGAGAATGTAGTAGACACCATGAGATGGTGCAGTTTCTTCGTAACAAATAAGACCATCATAAGAAAACAAAAGAAAAGGCTTGTTGCACATGCTTGCTCAAATTTGGCACCCTGCAATAAATACTGACATTTGAAATTTTAAATTGCAAAACCATAAATATTTGCATAAAAGTGAGACAAATATAGAAATATGGTTATGAGAAATACTTATTTCCTTGACAACTAGAATTGCTAAAATTTCTATAAGATATATGAAGCCCTAGTGCCATGAGAATGTTGACCACTTGAGACACTTTGGTATGGATATTATTATTAATTTAGTATCATCACAGACTTGGCACTTTAGTTCACCTTGTTAGGGACGTAGGCTTTACAACCCTCATAGAGCAGCAGAAATATAGTTCAAAGTTCAGCAACAACCTTGTCTATGTAAACAATTCAAATTATAACATTCTCCCATCAGACGTGGATGTGAACTTATCATTTGTAAAATCCAATTTGCTTTTTAAATTCATAAATGAAAAAGATATAGGAGTTACCTTCGAAAAGTGCTGAACCTGACTATATGCCCATAATCCGAATAAGCCTATCAAGGCAAGTCCAAGGGTGGACAAGGAAAACAGATTCAACACTTGGGAAACTTCCAGCCTCAACAACTTAATGGTACCATTGTAGAAGGTAGTCTGGTATGGCTGTTGATCAATCTCATACAATATGGTGCCAACTAAATCAAATGATCCAAGCTGCACTGGAAGAACAAAGAATTAGATATACAAACCCCACACAATCATGTGCAATGTGAATGAGACTACTTGCTCATATAAACCACTTATCCACTACTAATCTCATTATTAGATGGCATACCTGCAAGTATTTGCTTACAGCAAATGCATAGGGGAATGTAGCTTGAGCTGAAACTGGAACTGAAGCATTGTAGAAGCTCTTCAATGAGAAAAACTAGAATCAGTAAAAGAGAGAGAGAGAGAGAGAGAGAGAGAGAGAGAGAGAGAGAGAGAGAGAGAGAGAGAGAGAGAGAGAGAATTAGGCTTTTTAAAATGATAGTTTTATTTTTTAAAAGCTGTTATTTTAAACCTGCTGTAAAATTTTGGTTTTAATGCTAATTTTTTTTATAGAACCGGTTAATCTAAAACCCCTCTAATTATGTGCTTCTAAAAAGGTAGATTGGTGTAGTGACACGATATCTTGTGTTTGTTTAATTAAGCAATCTAGAGGCTGAGCATATCAGCCTGCTAGCTAATAAACATTGTAATGCTTGTTACTTCTATGTGATTCCTTCTCACGGAAGGGGAGTTGTAAGATCAACAAGGCTACATTTGGTGGGCGTAATACAACCTACAAATTTGGTTTGGTTTACGAAAAAAAAGGAAAGCAATGCAAGTTCATTCCTTACCCTGAATCATGCTACGGATCCACCCCATTATGGGCAGTAATTGTAGGTATTATTCTCTTGCCGATGTTATTTTAAGGATCCCTCCCATCGGGCATGCCACCACCGGCCTCGCTAGAAATTTCAGTGCCTCTAGGTGACTGCGGAACAGCTGATACTTGTTGGGCCTTACGCTGACTCTACTTCAGGTGGAGCTTATCCTCCCATGTGCGTTTACTCTTTCTCCAAATGTTCAGTAAAGAACAAGGTACCACAGAACATTAGGCGTCTGCGCTACGGGTTTGAGATATAAAATCTTTATCCTACAATTTCGCTCTTCATTACTAAGGAAGAATCTCTTTGCCATAAAGAACTACATTTTGATGGTACGAATCGGTGTCTCATATCATACTTCCATGCCTATTTGCATTTAGAATTTATGGCAATAGTAACTGCAATGAAATTATTACGCGATGGACAATGATTTTCTTTGTTAAGAGGAATAAAATCTTTAATGGGCCCGCTAAACTAAGAAGGAGCGGGTGCACGTCTCGACTGCGGCTTGTGGGACCAGCACACATTTGGGTGCTGGGACCATCCACAGTTCGTGCTCACAGGTTTCAGACGTGCACTCTCACCCCATAGATTCAAACTCTCACCACTTGAGAAGCTTTCTCATGGGGAACCCAAATGCCAGTTGATCCAAAAGCTGTTGACAATCTAGAAAAATTGGTTGATCAAGGAATTTGTGTGCTAGTAGTTAGTTAATTTGCAATGCCCTTGAGCTAGGCTAGCATGCAAAACATTGAGGAGGATATTTATGCATGAGGGTGGACCACCTCATCCCACGTAGGCAAATATGGTGGGGTGCTTTTAGCTCCCCATTCCCCACTCCCCATGTCTTTGGCAAACTCTAGCCTTCCACCCACTGTTGCCACCTCTACTGCTAGCCCCGTTCATTTCTCGCTGTTCCCATTGGTCTACGAGCACTTGGTGATGTTCCTCAGCCCTCACCAGTGATGCCCTTGTCTAGTTGCTGAAGGATTTCTCTTTGTTGTCATGCCTAATGATTCTTTAGTTAAGAATGTCCATTGTACCTCGCAAAAGTTAGATGGGAGGAACTATGTTTTTTAGGCATAGAGTTTTGGGCAGTTCCTTATGGCTCATAAGAAATCGTCGTACCTCACAGCAGATTTGCCATACCGTAAGGATGCCAAGTATGCTGATTGGCATGCTGAGAATGCTGCAGTTCGCTCATGGTTGACCGGTAGTATGAAGTTGGATATTGCCTGAAGTGTGGTGATGTTGACTACTGCAAAGGCACTATGGGAGACTTGTAGATTGACACATGGAAATGAAAATAACATCTCCGGCGTTTTTGAGTTGTATGAGAAACTGTTGGAGGAGCCTGTTGAAGGAGCTAGGTATTTTTCTAGCAAATAGTTCTTGATCTGGCCACCCTTCGTCGTTATCGCAAATCTTTTAGGACTCCCTCTTGAGGTGCAGGTTGTATTATGAGTTTTGCGAGAATGCCTGATCTTGCTGCTGTTCATGCTCGCGTGCTTCGCCTGTCTTCTAAATCCACATCTCCATCGCCTGTTCTGTCCTCTGATAAGTCTGCCTTCCTAGTTTCTCGTGGGACTCGTGAAAGTTCCTCTTGTAATGGTTGAGGAGCCAGCTGTGGTGATTCTCGAGGTAGGTCTGTGTGTACGTTCTATTGACGGACGGGCCACATTGAGGATAGTTGTTGGGATCATTGTCGACTACCAGTGGTCAATACTAGTTTAAGGTGGCCGATCTGTCACCCATTTTTGATGCTAAACAGTTAGTCATTATCTCTTAGGCTGACGTTGTGCGGTTCCAGCAGCTACAGAGCACAACTTCTCATGCCACAATCTCTTCTCTTGTTTTCTCACGTAATGCCTTTCTTGCTTCCAGGGACAGTTCGTGGATTACTAACTTTGGGGCCTTCAACATTTTTTTTTCAAAATCTTTCTCCAAATGTTTTTCGTCTTATGGCAATTGCCGATGGATGATCATGCTTTGTGTTTGGAGAGGGAGTTATGCAGGCTTCCTCTCAGCTTAGACTAAATGGTGTTCTTTTCCTACCAAAATTTCCCATCAACTTGCTATATGTTTCTGCGATCACTAAACATTTGAATTGTAGTGTAACCTTTTTCCCTTTTCACTACATTTTTCAGGATTTGCAGACGGGGATGAGTATTGGTTTGGGGCGTAATCATGGTTACGGCATGTATACGTTGATGCGTGATGATATTCCTCGTGGTTTGGCAGCTTCTGTTTCTAACTCCGAGTCATCACTCATATGACACTGCAGATTGGGTCATCCTTCTCTTAGTTGTCTTCAGCAGACTTTACCTTGGATTTGGATCGAGTCATTTCAATGTCAATCATGTCAGTTGGGTAAACATCATCGTGCTACCTTTAAATGTTTTACTCTAGTATCCAGTTGGTCCTTATTTGATCTAGTTCTTATGATAATCTTCATCCATCCTTCCGCACCTTTGCTCTTTCTTTCTTTGCTGAGTCAATTCCCAGGAACTACCAGGATGCGCGTTTGTTTTCACAATGGCAGATGGCAATGAATAAGGAAATGGAAGCCTTGAGATCTCGTGGTACATGGGAGCTTGTGCCTTACCCTGCTGATGCCAGCATGGTCACTTGCCGATGGGTCTTCTCTGTCAAGCACAAAGCCGATGGTACAGTTGAATTCCATTCGTATCCTACTGTCGGTAGCTATGAATCGATCGTGGGCACTCTATCAACTTGAGTTTATGGAGCAATCTGCAAGGTATGTTGCTAAGAGGGGAATCTAGTCGGCCAGCTCAAGAAAGCGATCTATGGTCTGAAACAGAGTTCTCGTGCATGGTTTGGAAGGTTTAGTGTAATTGCAGTTGATGATAGTTTTTGTGGGTGCAATGAGGATCACTCTGTTCAATAAGAACACTTCATCAGGATGTGTTATACTTGCGGTATCTGTCGATGATATTTTATTGACGGATAGCGATTGTGAGTTCATTCAGAGAACTAAAGAGCATTTAATGAAGCATTTCATTACACGAGACATGGGACAACCAAGATGCTTCCTTGGTATTGAGTTTGCATATGCCAAAGGAAAGATGATGCTCTTACAGCGAAAGCATGTGCTAGACTTACTTGAGGAGACTGTTAAACATGAGAGTACACCTATTGAGCAGTCACCATCCTTCTGGGAGACATCTTCCTCATCTCTCAAAGATCCGGGTCAATACAGACGTCTGATTGGCAAGCTCATTTATCTAACAGGTACTCATCCTGATATATCTTACGCAGTTGGACTCTTGAGTTAGTGTATGCATGAGCCACAAGAAGTTCACTGGCAGGGTTTCCTGAGGGTGCTTGCATGTGTTAAAAGAGCTCTCGGCAAAAGTTTTCTCTACAAGAATCATGGTCACCTGGATGTTGCAGCATATTCTGACTCGGGTTATATTGGCGATAGAGGAGACAGAAAATCTACATCAGGCTTCTGTACATATGTCGGTGGAAACTTGGTTACTTGGCGAGGCATGAAGTAGAATGTGGTTTCGAGATCGAGTGCCAAAGCAGCTCACAGATAGATGGCACAGACAGCTTGTGAGATGGTTTGGGAGCAGTCTCTTCTATCTGAGTTGAGATTCCCCATCACAATACCTATGCAGATGTTGTGTGATAACCAGGCCGCCATCTTTATTACCAATAATCCAACATTCCATGAGCGTACTGGTTGCTTCCCCGCAAGCGTACGGGATCGCCAAGTAATACCTCGTGCGAAGACACAAGGATCGTATTCTACGGGGCTAAGGATCTCCTATTACTCCTTCTCGAGCTATTATCTAGCCTAAGATCTCAAGTGATGGAATTTACTCTACTAAGTGCAAATAAAAATTAAAACAAGATTAAGAACAAATTGGAGAGAACAAGTAATAAGCAAGCAAGAAACTCAATGTAATGCAAAGGCCTATGGATGTGGATCCCCTTGACGGGTTATCATGAAACATGGATGATGAAGAAAAGATGCAAAGGTAAAATGGACCATGAGATTCCAAGATTAGAACAATCCCAATTTCTCGGCGATTGAACCCTAATCCCATACGAACATAGATAGGAATTTCTTCCAAATCCACATTCCTACGATTGCAATAAGTACGAGGAAATCTCACTTAGGAGTAAACCTACTCTTCTTCGGATTAAACCTACATGGAGGGCTACCAAACACCCGATTTCTCGGCGTGATGATACAAGTGTCCCCTTCTAATCCATTCATGATCTAATACATGCGAGCAAGTCACATCTACATGCATCACTCATAAAAGAGCTACGGATTTCTCCTTAGTGCAGCACTTAGCATGAAAACAAAGGATTAGATCTCAAAATTACCCAAGCATGAAATTAGCAAACAATCATCCAAAATACATGATAGAACCCAACAAGGTTCACCAACACCCGGTGGCCTTGGGGGTCTAGTGTGTCATTATCCTACAACAAGCAATACAATCAAGTAAAATACACAAGAAAAACATAATTGACACTCCCTAGATGAAATGGTGGAGGAGGAGGTAGAAAATATGCCGAATGATGCTTCCACCGCCAAAGGAATGCCGAATGACGCTTCCTCTAGCCGCGGATCTCCTTCCTTCAAATCGTGGTAGATCTCCCCTTGAATGATGAATCCTTCTTGCCTTGAGAGTCTTGGACCTTGGGCTTCAATGATCTCCTAGCTTTCTTGCCCTTCTTCTCCTCCCTAAGGTCGCCCAAGAACTCCCCCAAAAACAGTCCAGCAAAAGCCCTCCAAAAAGTCCAGCCAAAAGTCTAGCCAAAAAGTTCCCATTCTGCCCTAAAAGTCAGTATTTATACCCACTGATTCGCGATTCATACGGGGTACATACGGCTCCTTATACTGGGTAGTATGGAAATTTGGGCAGATAAGTCCAAATCATTACGCTGCTACAGTGCATACGGCCCCATACTGGGTAGTATGGGGGTAGTATGAAATTCCTGTTTTCGTCTCTTTTTGCCTAAATGATATCTTCTTGTTCTCCATGGCTTCCTTATGCCCTACAAAGCAAATAATAGACCATTAAGCGCAAAATAGGCATCAAACCTCACAAAATACATGCAAAGTGAAAACGATATATATATATATATATGAAAACACCTACATTTAGACACTTATCACGTACCAAGCATGTGGAGGTTGATTGTCACTATGTTCGTGATATGATACTTAAGGGAGTTATCTCTATGCTAATATGGCCCATTAACCAATCTAAACTATAAGAAGAAGAAGAAGTAGATTAACATACTGGACCTTTAAAAACATGCGATTTCTTCTTCTTTTTAAAGGTCCGGTATGTTAATCTACTTCTTCTTCTTCTTAAAGGTCCAGTATGTTAATCTAGTTGTATCTGTGCTGTAGATCAATTCCTAGTCAACTTAGTATACGCGTGGTATCCTGCTAATGTAATTTCTAAGTAAGAATATTAAACATTGCTCTGATGATCCTCATTAAGCTTGTATAACAAATGCTAAACTTTACCAATAATGTGATGTCCAATATTAGCTAAATGAAATAAGTTTGCCAAATCAAAGGCTACGATAGAGGTATAAACTTGAAAATTTTCAACCTTCTTCATGTGTCTTGAAGAACATAAATTTAACATAAAGTTGCTTTTCTTATATCCTTGTTTTGAAATAAAGTATAGGTTGTTTTAATACTCATTTGTGGCTCTATTATTGGTTCTATGGCTAGGATCACATTATGCACTTGCGATTTTCTTGTTTTTTTGTTCATGCTTGCTTGAAATTATGGAGCAATATTGAGTTCTATCCACTGTTGTGTGTGGTCCTGCTTATGCGTGTATGCTCAGTTTGATATCTTTATTATTGTTCTGTGATGGCAATTACTCTTGTTGTACATGTTACGTTCTTAATTTAAAGCCTTAAATATCAAGATTTTGGTTCTAGCTTGTTATCTTGTGCTGTATAATTTGTTATGCTATGCATATTGCTCTATAGTTTTTTTTATCTCAAAATGACTTAACATCCTGACAGATCATGTTTCAATGGAATCCTGCACGTGCTTTTTATGTTGTTCACTATACATGGATTATTTATGTATTCATTCTGGCCTATGAAAAATAAATACAGCTATGATCATCTTCCTTGCTATAATATAGTGAGAGTATGAATTTCTTCTTGGTTTTGTATTTAAATAGGAGATTAAACTTATTTTTCATCTGGTGGCTTCCATTTTTGGTCACCTTATCAATATATGAATATATTTATGGTCTCATAATTTTTTTCCTTGGGTTAGCTTCTTACCCTAATGATTAATTGTGCTCCAATTCACGAACAATGATGGTCTTCTTCTGGCCTTCAACATTCTTCTTCACTCATTTGCTCTTGTAAAAGACAATTAGTATTCTTATAATTATTTCATTTGGCTATAATATCTCAGGCAAATTGTGGATTAACCTTTTTGCAGTGTTATACACATCACTCATGAATTATTTATTTGTTATTTTTATAATTAAGTTGTTGCTTTGCTGCTTTTGTTTCTTGTGACGAATAAGTACTAATCTTATTTATATTCAAGCATAATAGCTCAATCACAACATTTTGGATTGAATTTCTTACACAGTTTTGTATAGTATATCACTCGAGTAATTTATTTTTAGAGTACGTAGGTTGTTGATTTGGTACATGTTGTTTTCTTAATTGCTGCATGTTGGCGTGAGGAGTTTATTTTTAATTTTTTAGTGCATTTTCTAATCTCCTCTGGATTTGTAGGTTTTACTTGTTTTTTTTATTTTTAATGAGCGACAAAAGTGTGAGAAAATCTAAACATGGCTCATGAGTGCTAAATTAAAAGTAAAAACTAGTTCTATTGGCTGCCATCATGAGCCATCTCAGGAGCTTTATTCCCTTGTGATAAAAATGACAAAGTTGTAGATCTTCTCCCAAGGGCCGCCAGCCCATCAAAAGGATTTTCAGTCTCTTGAAATCCAATTAACGTCTGTGTTTCCAGCTTCAAAAATTGGTGGTTGTGTTTTCATTAGCTCCTTCCTAATGTGCCAGTTGGAGCAACTTCTTGTGTTGTTTAGAGCTTAGAGTGTCTTGCACAATCGGTAAGGCACTAACAATCTTCAACTGGCAAGCACAGGCATGGGTGTGCATCCTGCATTGCCATAATCTTAGCAAGTAAACTTGAGTCCATGTGGATATGGCAGCACCCTGCATTTAATATTCCGCAGTTAGTGCCCACCGTCTTTCTCACCCCTTTCCTCTTCTCTTTTTCCTGCACACCCTCCTCCTTCTCATTCTCCTTTTCAGTTGCTTGTTGCATCCAAGAGGCATTTGACGAGAGCTAGGATTTAGTAAGAACATCCTCATTCAGAAATTTGCAGCCCTCCTTTATTTGTAGGGATCAAACTGAAGTTATGTTGTGTGTCTTTGAATATATAGTTGCATCTTGCTTTCCAGTTGAACCAAATGGTGGCAGCAATAACTGAGCCAATCTATTTAGTATCTGAGTGTTTGCTATGATAACTACCAGTCCATTAAGTTCCAAACATGGATGTTATGAGTATTTCATGAAATGGCATATTTCTATATTGTTGATTGAAATACACTTTGATATTAGCCAATTTTAGCTCAATAATTGAAAAAATATATTGTACAATCTTAGCAGAAGCAGTGAATTTTTGTTGGTTTTGAGCAGCCTTATCTGTGTATGTATGTTATTTAAACCATTTATGTCCATTCATATTCTGGTGATCTCATGCTAACGACAAACATATTTTATGGTCTTTATATTGTGGAATGACAAGGTAATGTGTGATGCATCTTTTAGGTATTTTTGAAACTCAATTCCCTAAGGGCATCTCCAACGCGTACTTATTAATGGCGTTAAACGCCATTAATAACGCAGAATGGCTCATTGGAGAGCCATTCTGCAAGCCAAATTTATATTTGGTGGCACTATAGCCAGCTTTAAATTTTTTTAATTTTTTAATTTTTATATTTATTAGTTTAATGGTTATTTAATATATTTTGGGTTATTAATTTATAATTTTGGTCTAATTTTAACGCCATAAAATATATATCATTATAAAATTTGTATTTATAATTTCATATTTTAATAAAATTAATAAATTATAATTTAAGTTTATATTTTTAATTAATAAAAATAAAAATTAGAAAAATAATACCAAAAATATAAATTCATTAAAATTAACACAAATTACGTGAACAATAAAATAAAAACACAGAAAATAACAAAGATTGACATTGACAACAATAAAAAAATCACAACACACAAAATACAACTTATGAAGTTGACAGTAGATGGGCTAATAGTCTGGTATGTTATCGCCACTTCCACCGATGTCACCAAAAAACTCATTAAACATATTAGATCCAGAAGGGGGTGGCTATTGAAAATAATGAGTTGTTTTAGTGTCTACCTTGTTTGTATGTTATGTTTTTATTTGTTAATTAATGCAATGTTTGTATTTGAATTTTTTATCATTATGTTTCAATTTTTATTGAAATTATCACAAATATTTTTATTTTATATTTAATAAATATTCATAACAAATACAGAAGATAAAAAATTAAAAGTAAAAAAGAATTGAAAGATAACAAATATATAAATTGTAAAGTGTAAAGAATATTCTTAGAATATTCTGTTTTGGAGTTAAAAATAGAGTTGTTGGTTGGAGAAACTTTTACTGTGGAAGCTGTATTTTTGAAGCTGTATTTTTGAAGCTGAAAGCTTCAAATATAGAGTTTTGGGTTGGAGATGGTCGTACCTTTGTTTTAATATTTATGGTAATCGGAGTGCGTGTAAATATATCATTTTTTTTTAGTGAAGCTTACCTTTATGAATGTAATTATAAGCATAGTTTCTTTTAAAAATCTTAATCTTGCAAGGGATTTTCAGTATCATTCTTGATCTTTTCCCATAATTCAGGCTTTTTAAATCATCATGTTTTCATTTTTGGCATATTTGGTTTAAATTGAAATTCTTTTGCAATGAAAAAAATAAATGGTCATGTTTCTTTTTAGTTCACATAGATGCTTATTCTAGGTAATGTTGGTATTTCTGCACAAATATTTTTTTTGAGTCTTTATTTAAAAGTAAGATGTGGCCATACCTTTTTGGGGATTATTACTTTGTTTATTGTTTTAAGTTCAAACTTTCGGTGGTATTATAGTATAGTGTCTACCTATTTGTATAGCTATTCTTTTGCTGTCTACTCGTGTGGAATTTCGTTTTTCAATGCATGTTGACTAAATACTTGATTTTTCCTGATGTACTATGAAAGTTCAATTTTTTTAACAATTTTACGGGATTTCCTTAGTTTTCCAGTGCATCTGACTTCCCTGTATCAAGGAACCTAGTAGTTACTCATAAAAATATGCCCATGTTTCAGCTTTCAGTGGCATCAGATTTCCGTCATGACCTGGGTTAATGAAAAATATGAACTTGTCCCATTCCTTTGTACTGAATGCTTGTTTTCAGATATCTTTGTTAAGACCTCATAGTTACTTAAGTATGTGCATAATATTAAAGATTAACCATTGAATGGCATTTATAGGATTGCAAACATATATTGGATGGAGTTATTTAGGTGAATCATGTTCACGTGTCTGTTGAAATAAAATTAACAATGTTATTCGACAAAGTTTCAGTGTGGTGGAATCTGCAGTTTTAGACTTTCATTCTGTGCTTTCTGTCATTTCAACTTGCATGCCTGAATCTTGAATTATGTATTAAACATGATGGGCAACAGTTTGTTGTATTTAATTGGTTCATGCCTCAAATTGTAGTGAAGGGCTTGCAGTGATATCACGGGATGAAAGGATACCATCAATTAAGGTGAGGAAGAGCATGGCCATCATTATATCTTGATGTGCACATCGAAGTATGCCCCTTTTGGTTTACTATGTCTTAATTGTCATGATTGACATGTGTTGCTACCTTTAATTTTGTTTGTTGAGCATCGTGAAAGTTTCAAAGTCCGTCATTTGAATTATATATTAAGGTTTTGACATGCTTGTGCATTTAAGACAGAAAATTATAGTTAAATCATGATCCCAGTATGCATAGGAGCTTGCCACTAATTTTCTCAACCAGCCTATTTCATGGGCAAGAATCCACCCATTGCCAATCTTCAGGACAGAGCTCAACACAGTGAAGAACTTGAAAGCCTTTTTAGTAGATTAAGAGAAGTTTTGGTTTAACTGATAAATTTGAGCTCTAAGTGGGTCATTGTGCTTGTCTATTTGCGCTAGAGATGCACAAAAGGACAGCTAGGGCTATATTAACATATTTGAGGACTCATCTCTTATCATTTTTCTTTTAATAATGCTTGTGAGATTTGTTGTTTGCATGTCTTTTACATCTATCCTAAAGACATTGTTGATGCTTAGGTGGAAGGATTCTTGTTATTATCTTGCTTGATCCTCAACAAATTTGACATTGTAAGCAAGATACTTTTTATTTACAGAACAAGTATGGTGAATGTTTTAATAGTCCAGTGTACTTGTGTTTATGCCATTTATTTTTTATTTATTAAGCAAGTATGCTTTATATTTCAATAGCTCAATGTACTCATGTTTGGGTGAATCTAAAGTTAAGTATAGCCCTAAAGATTATTTCTTGCTGTACTAATCTGTGAAGCACCACATCAGCACTTAACATGCTTTATACCACAACTTAGAAAAAGTGATGGAATGATCAAATTGAACATCTGTTCTCAATTGGAAAACTAGAATTAACTATTTTTGCCTTAAGAGACAAAAATAAATAGTCAGACCCACTTAAGAGACAAGTTGTGGCTTTAACCTTTTAAAATAGGATAATGTGAACTAATTGTTAATATAGCAAAAAAGATTAGAATTTTTCTGTTAACTAATTGTTCCTCATCTACACATTCCTTTTAGGAGCCATTTGCCTCGTGGTAATGTGAAAGCATTACCGGGAATCTAGCGTCAATATGTTCAGATTACCATGTTTTGTTACTGTAGCAGTGGTAATGTTAATGGTAATGTGAGATTACCAATAGTGAAATATTACCAAATAAGGTGGTAATCTAATTACCACCAAAATAGGTGTCCATCCAGATTACCAGGTTGATGGTAATTTATAATTTTTTTTTTAATTATACCCCCACTCATTTAATCTAACTTCTTATTTTAGTCATTATCAAAACCCTAATTTCGATTCTCTTGTTGGCCACCACCATCCAAGCCGTCACCATCTTTGTCGCCTCACCTCCTTGTTGCCGCACTTCCGTCCTTATTAATTATAGGTAAGACCATTTTTAATGTTTTTTGCATTATCAAATGGGCTTCTGTTGCATTTCTAGTTAGATATTTATAACATAACATAACATAATATATATATATATATATCAGGGTCAGGGCTCATTGACATCCCTATCTAATGCCTTCTTTATGTAGTTTATAATGATATGTTGTTCTTTATGAAATTAATTATATAGCTATTAGCATCCAAGCCAACAAATGTTGAAATTAGATTAAATTAAATATAAAAGTATCTAAAAAAATGTGAAATAAATAATTTTTGATATTCTAATTTAATTATTTATTTATTGAAATACTTTAATTAAAATTTTTAAAATTTTATATGTAAGGGTATTTGGGCAAATTTAACATATTATTGAGGTGGTTACTGTAAGGGTTGATGACCTTACACTTGGTCAGCGGGCATACAGTATCACATAGACCAAGCCACGAGGGCGCACAGCTGCGTGGATTTGGTGGCGCGCGTAGGTGGCGCGGCGCTTGTGTTGTGTCGGGGCCAAGGGCGGGTGAAATATCCCGCATGATCATGGGCTGAGACCGTGAGGCGCGCGCGCGCTAGACTGTGGGCGTGCGTGTGACCGATGAGCGCGTGGGGCAGGCGCATCCCTTACCAAGAGTCAAGTGTCGCAGGACTTCATCATGTAGAGTGTTGGATCTCTAGCAAGTCTAGGCGGGGCGGGACACTTGATCAGGCCGGTTGACCGAGAGCTCATTCCGGATCTGACAAGGCTTTAAGCAGGCGTATGCAAGTAGGCACGTGGCTGGGAGCGTTGCCGAGCCAGGGGCGAGGATGGCACGCTGTACTACCGCGCGTGACCGATACTGCTGCGCGCTGTGACCAAGGGTGGCTGTTTAAAGCTACAGTCGATTCAGAGGACACTGCAAGCTAAGTGAAGTCAGAAAATTCACGCCAGACCGGTATTGGGCATGGGGCTCAATCAACCTTGGATTTGGGGTAGCTCTTGTATTAGGGTCAAATGAGTCTTTGGGAGAAGACAAGGCCACTTGGTGTTGGTTTTGGCCATGGTTGTAAACATTTCTCAATCTAAGAGAGTTTTATGTTTTTCTCTCTCAAAATGGGTTTCATTGTGTCATGTTTCTCGTACCGAGGGGTTTTCCGGATTTGCTTGCTTCTTCTTATTTTCGTTGTGCTTTGTACTGCAAACAGGTATTCATTAACTGTTCTTGCAAGGAAGGCTGACCTGCCGCTATGGTGCGTGTCAGGTGCCGCACGGCCGAAGGTGATCGGTTGAGGCCGTGACAGTTACCATGATTAACCAAACATGGTAATAAAAGATTACCAGTAATCTAAGTTTTTTATTAAACATAGTAATCCTATATTACCATAACATTCCCGGGCATATAACATTTCCGACTTCATTACCACAGTAATATCATTACCGTGCTAATATATCATTACTTTGAACCAAACGTCCTTTTATAAGTATTTTAGAGAATATCAATTTCACAACTACCACTAACGTTGTTGATCGATGCTACCAATAGTTCCAAAATTGGCTCTATTGCTAATAGTATCGGGTATGATGCTACCATTAGTACTAGGATTGTTTTTACTAGTACTAGAATGGGTCCTAAAGACACAATTGGTTAGTGTTTGGAAGAAAAGTAATAGTTTATTAGTTACATAGTCACAAAATAATCGAAAATATATGGAATTCTATAACCGACCTAAAAGGATAGAATTGGATCTAATGATGGGATTGGGTTCAATGCTACTATTGCCAGGGCTTTCTTCATACTAATATTGGTCCTATAGGCACTGTTATTGTTAGTATTTTGTAGAAATTAAAAAAAAAAGGGTACTGAGGCGTGGTGTAGGTCTTCCTGCCAAGGCAATGATGAGCAAAGCATTAATTTGCCAGCATTGAGGCATGGTTCACGTGGCGGTGTAATGCATTGGTGAGGCAATGAACGAGATAAACTCTTTGTTTTGTTGCCAGATGCATGCTGGAGCCCTTTTTGGTGAAAACTATTTCTATATTGGTCGATTCTAATATCTTGCGATTTTTTTTTGCATGTAAGTGGGTTTTTGTGTATCTGTTCTATGGCTGGATTTAATTTTGTTCCAAGGTTTTTTTTCTTAAGATGAGAAGACTGTTTGACCAACTCGATTTTTTTCCCTAAGTATGGCCACAAGCGGGGCAATTGTGGGGGTGTAACCCAACCTCTTGCAGTCAGGAGCCAATGTTTGGGGTAATGTTTTTATGTTTTCCGGATATCTTGTCGTCTTGGGTTTTCTCAACTAAATTGATTTTGCTAAGGTTGGGAGGCATAATTTTTTGTGTATGTTTCCTTAGTCTATCAGTATTGGAAACCTTGATTTTTTTTTTTTTACGTTTCAATAGTTGTTTCACTCAAGTGGGTGCACTGTTTGATTCTTTATACTATTGGTGTGTTCAATTTGTTTCTTCGCAAGTGTGTGTATGTCGAGATTGTAAACATAAATGGTTTTAAGTTGGGCCAATGACGTGTGATTTTGGCAGTAATGTGACCTGGGCCATGTTGCTAATGGGGGAGTGCACTTGTGCTATTGGATGGGCGGATTTTTTCAGCTACAGGCGCCTCATTTCCTTCTGGATTTGGAAGCAACAATTTGTGAATGTACTTGGCCATTTGTGACTCATGTATTATTAGTTAATATAAAAGTTGATATTTTTCCTTGTGGGTGTGTGCAATGACATTCGTATTCTTCCGTCTTCACTGAATTGTCTATTGTGTGCTTTATCATGTTCTCATGTAATAAAGGGTGACACGCAATCTCTATTGTAATTTCAGGTTCGCAAATTCGGTGCTATTGTGTGTTATGGTGTTGCAAGCTATTTTTTTTTTTGTTTAAAGTGTGAATTCCTCCTCTAGGTTGGTTATTGGTTTTTCTTGTTAATTGCGCAGGTTTTTAAACACATAAAGCGGTCATGAGGGTTTGAGATAAACTTTTAACGAAAGTTAAATTGTTTATTCTAATAATGGTATAATATGGTTTGGTGAAAAACAATTCAACTGAAAAGATATGCCAAGTAGCAATTTCTATATTTAACTGCTAATTGTTTTTATAAACTTTATAATACACCTTCTTAACTGTTAGAGAAATAATTCAAGCTTGATTTATTCAAGAATATCTTTGACATATTTATGTAAATTAGAATTTCTTTCCTGTGAGAAAAAGTTTATAAATAATTTTAGATATGGTAATAATTAATTATTACCATATCTAAAATTATTTACAAACTTTCAAATAATTAATTATTTTTTTAAAATCATTTAAATGGGAACAATCATTTCCTTAAAATTTTCCCATCGAAAGTATAGCAACGCGACTTTAACTGAATTTTATTTTAAAATTTGGGGCATTACAGAGAAAGTATTTATCATGCTTGTCATGGATATAAAAAAAATATAAAAATATCGAACAATATAGCATCACATATTATATGGGCAAATTCTTGATGGTAAGAAAAAATATTTATTCGTGCTTGTCATAAACCAATTTGCATCACACAAATGCAAATTGGGCTACCAAAAAACACCATAATATCATACATAAAATAATTTTACAAATTTAATAAATGAATTTAAATTAAATTTGTTAAAGAAAAAAAATAAACAAGTATTTTCCTAAATTAAAAATTAATCATGAAAATTAAAGGGGTAACCATACCCCTCTCTTAAATGGTAACAACATACCCACTTCTCCTCTTACCAAACACCATTAACTGTTGAAATGACAACTTCCATATTTTAATTCAACCTACCAAACACTGAAAGTGATTATTGACATGGCACTTCCGACAATAACCAAACACATAGAAGTCTGCACCTTCTATTGAACTATGCATTTCCATTGAAATGCCACTTCCAGGATCTCATCATTTTGGAAAATCACTTTCGAACCAATCAACCCCTAAGTCTTTGTAATTAAAACGGTATCTAGATCTTATAATAATGATATTTTCTATTTCTATAATAATACCAGTAATTTTCAATGTTTTAATAACCTGACCTGTTGTCGACCCGGTTAGGCAACTTTTTCACAGTCCAACCGGTCCAACCGGTTGAACCGGCCGATTCAATAATATTTAATATTTTTTAAATAAATTAATTTTTAAAATTTACAAAAATTTAAAAATAGGAAAAAAATAATTTAAAAAAATAAGAAAAATTAAAAAATACAAAATTACATATTGCAAAGTTATAAAGATCACAAAGTGTTAACTCTACATAAAATTGTATTTTTCAAAGTACAAATATGTAAAGATACAACCATACAATAAATATTCAAAAATAAAGAATTAAATAAAATATAAGTTTACACTATACTACAACAACAACAATAATAAAATATAAGCATACAACAACAACACAATTACCATCATCAACAACACCAAATCAACAAATCATTCAAAAATGAGGAATGAAATAAAATACAAGTATACTACATCAACAATAATAAAATACAAGCATACAAATAAATAAACCGGGTTTTTTTTGTTAGGTTTGTTTAATTTTAATGATTTAATTTTAATCAATGTTTTCGCATACAAATAAATAAACCAAGTTTTTTTGTTAGGTTTGTTTAACTTTAATGATTTACTTTTAATCAATATTTTCTTAACCCAGATTTAATTGTTTAATTTAAAAAAAAAAACCGGTCTGGTCCAACCGGCCGATCCGGGTTTTTTCCTATTTGGTGTGATTAACCGGATCGGTTTACCACCCGGTTCCCTTTTGAAACGGTTGAACCGGCCCGTCCGGTCCGGTTTTTAAAACCATGGTAATTTTCAGTATAATTAAAATTTGAAAATAAGACTCCTTCATGGGTATTTTTATAATAGGTCTTGTAATTGTGATGGAATTTTTAAAATTTTATTGCCAATCCTTGCAAACGGTCACCTGACCTTTTTATAATAGCTCTTGTAATTGTGATTAATTCTTTAAAATTTATTGCAAACCCTTGCAAAAGCCTGACTTTTTATAGCCCTTGTAATTATGATTAAATCTTCAACCTTTTATAGCTCTTGTAATTGTGATTAAATCTTTAAAATTTATTGCAAACCCTTGTAAATGGTCACCTGATCTTTTATAGGCCTTGTAATTACCATTAAATCTTTAACCTTTTATAGCTCTTGTAATTGTGATTAAATTTTTAAAATTTATTGCAAACCCTTGCAAACGGTCACCTGACCTTTTATAGGCCTTGTAATTACCATTAAATCTTTAACCTTTTATAGCTCTTGTAATTATGGTTTAATCTTTAAAACCCCTGCAAACGTTCACCTGACCATAACCCCCTTCCATAAATGTTCTAGAAAGTATGTTTGCTGTTATAAATCTTCTAAATGTCAGTATTGCTCATTTTAGACGTAAGATAAGAGGTTTCCATTGGTATATTATCTGTAAGAAGGAAGCCAAGGATTACAAGGCTAATAAGGAGGCCCGGCCTAGTTCGGTTACTTCTTTATTCGCCTAAAGGGATCCGATTGCACATCTTCCTGGAAGATACATACCATGGGACATAACTTACTCAGACAGAATATTCAGTGATATCCAATTTTTGATATGTATTTAACTATTTGAATTTCCTTGTTCATGTGAGCTTGTCATTTCAATTGTAAACTATATTTTTTTTTTATAAAATGAATTGATCATGAATTTATTAGAAAGTAAAAACAAAGACTAGAGTCACTAGAAATATGTATAATAAAAATAAAAGAACTACGTGGGCTTTGATTCCTCTGAAGGATACGTAGGCAACTTGATATAATTAAGTTCAAGCCCTTTGTGATGAGTTTCATTTTAACATCTAATCAGTGTGACATGTTTTCTCTCCTAGGTTATTTGAAAGCCCGATCCAGGAAACTAGCAAGATCTCTTTGTTGCTAGTTTTCTAGTATTAGGTAGGACAACATTAGTTATGCTTGGTGTTTTGTGTGTTAGTTGGTACACAAATTTGGTGATTGTTTCAGAAATTGTTCTTATTATTGTGATTGTGATTATGATTGTGATTGTGATTGTCGTTGTCATTGTGATTGTAATTGTGATTGTTTTTTTTCCTTCTTTAATTGAGTAATGGGTTGGGATTGAGTATACTAAATGACTTGAGATAATACAATTGATTTTTATTATTGTTTTCCTTTGCTATGTTCTTTTGTTTTTGTGATTGTGATTGTGATTGTGATTGTTTTTATTTTTGTTTTTTCTCTTAAATTGAGTGGGGGGTGGGATTGCCTATACCAAATAACATGCAATAAGACAGTTGATTTTCGTTATTTCTTCCTTTGCTATGTTTTTTTGGTTATTGTTGTTTATCTTAGTGTTTTTTCTTTATAAATTGAGTGTTTAGTGGGATTTTGTATCCCAAATGATTTGGAATAGCATAATTGATTTTCACTATTTTTTTCCTTTGCTATGTTCTTTTATTATTGATATTGTTATTGTTATTTTTTTTCTCCTTAAATTGAGTGAGGGTTTGGATTGGGTATACCAATTGACTTCGGAATAAAACTATTGGTTTTCACTATTTTTTTGTTGTTGTTAGTGTTAGTGTTATTGTTAGTGTGTTTGTGTTTGTGTGTGTGTGTGTGTGTTTTTATGCTTCTGTGTGTGTTTTTGTTTGTGTTTTTTCTACTTAAATTGAGTGGGTGGTGGGATTTGGGTATACCAAATGACTTCGAATGACACAATTGATTTTCATATCAAATGACTGGGAATAGGACAATTGATTTTCATTATTTTTTCTTTTTGCTATGTTCTTTTTTGTTATTTTTGATTTTGGTGGGTATTTTACTTTTAGTTTTAGTGCTTTCTAGGACTGAGTTTTAGGCATATGTAGCTATTTGTTAAGGATGTCATACTGCGTGCAAGGAACTTGCCAAATAAGATCAAGTTATGGAGATTGGAACTTGTAAAGAGGTAAAAAACGAAACATGATTTATATTTATGTGATTTTGTTTGAGTTTCCAGATCATGACACTGTTATCAAGTGACCTCCTGCTGCTTTAGCTGCATATCTTATTCTAATGGCATCATTGATGCCGTCATAGCATAGTGGCCTATTACTGCAATTTTAGTGCAATTTTGGTTTGGTTAAAGCTCGGGTTTTCTTCATTATGGTATTCTTGTTTCAATTTCTGTTATTGTTTTTGTTTATGTTATTGCTTTTGTTTCTATTTTGTTGTTAGTGTTATTGTTTCTGTTTCTGTTAATGTTAGTGTTAATGTTTTTGTCATTGTCTCGGTTAATGTTTCTGTTTTTTTAGTGTCAGTGTTATTAGTGTTAATGTTTTTGTTTATGTTTGTTATTGCAATTGTTTATATTAATTTCTCTATTAATGTTATTGTTAACATTTAAATTTATGTTTTATTGTTATTGTTATGGTTATTGTCTCTGTTATTGTCATTGTTATTGTTTCCGTTAATGTTATTGTTTTTGTTTATTATTGTTATTGTTATTGTTTCTATTAACATTGCTATTATTTTTTCCCTTTTTTTTTTATTGTTTTAGTTAATTTTTCTTTTTTTTTGTTATTGTTATTGTTCTTGTTATTGTTTTGTTAATGTTTCTATTTGTTATTGTTATTGTTTTTCTGACTTTTATTGTTTTTGTTTTTGATTGCTATTGTTATTGTCATTGTTTTTGTTTAGGTTTTTTTGGTGGTTGTTTTTATTGTTGTTGTTATTAGTGTGATTTTAGTTTGTTTTTCTTCTTAAATTGAGTGAGGGTTGGATTGGGTATAAAACAATTAATTTTCATTATTTTATTGTTATTGTTGTTGTTTGTTTTTCTTTATTAAATTGAGTGGGGTGGGATTGGGTATAAAACAATTGATTTTCATCAATGTTTGTTATTGTTGTTGATATTGTTGTTTTTTCTTGTTAAATTGAGTGGGGGTGGGGTGAGGTATAAAAAACAATTGATTTCTTCATTATTTTGTTATTGTTATTGGTTTTGTTTTTGTTATTGCTTTTACTTTCTTTGTTTTTATTTTTGTTATTAGTGATATTGTTAGTGTTGTTTTGGTTCATAAAATAGTGTTGTTATTGTGTTAATGTTTCTAATTCTGTTTCTGTTGTTTATGTTTATGTTTGTTATTGTTTTGGTTAATATTAATGTTAAAGTTAATATTACTGTTTGTGTTTTATTGTTTGTTTGTTAATGTTTCAGTTAATGTTATTGTTTCAATTTTTGTTATTGTTTTTGTTTCTATTAATGTTTCTGTTTGTTATTGTTATTATTAGTGTTTCTGTTATTGTTATTGTTCTGTTAATGTTTCTGTTAATGTTTTTGTTTCTGTTTCATTGTTAGTGTTAGTGTTAATGTTAATGTTAATGTTTCTGTTAATGTTTTTGCGTTTTTTTTTGTTGTTGCTAGTGTTATTGTGAGTTTTATTAGTGTTATTGTTGTTGTTTGCGTTTGTTATTGTTATTGTTATTGTTCCTGTTAATTTCTCCGTTAACGTTATTGTTAACGTTTCTGTTTTATTGTTATTGTTATTGTTTTTGTGTCTATTATTGTTATTGTTTCTATATTTTTTTTTGGTTATTGTTTCTAATAATATTTCTGTTATTGTTTAGTGTTCCGCATCATGTGTTTTGACTTTTTGTTGACTTTTTCTTTTGTTGGAATAAGATTCTTACGAGAGACTTGTTTGTGCAAGTCTAACATAGCGGATGACAATCTTCACATAAGCTTCTTGATCAACTTGTACATTATCATCATTTTGTACAATGATCAACATTATTGAACTTTTTAAGTGTTTGGAGCACATGAAATCACAACCTTGTATCTGGATACAGTAGTAGCATGTGGCACCCGAAGTACTTTATGGAAACAGTGAAAGCTATGGACTTTTAAATTCCATTAGTTTACAGCAATCCCAAATTGGATCAGAACTTAAAAGTTTAACTAACATGTAAGATACAGATTTCTGGTTTTTGGTATTTAGCATTTCATTCAAGGTGTAGAACTTCTAAAGCTCTCAGGTTAAAGTACTTCTACATTCCTGTTGGCTATGGTGGGTATTTTTTCGCCTTTTTTCTTCTTGAACTCTGTATAACAATTTTTACTTATGGAATTAGATGTGATTATATTTGAATTTAATGCTCCCGTAAGGACATGCTAATTGTTTTCAGGTAATAGTGGTTGTTAATATATTATATTTTCTTGCAGAGCCTGGTCTTTTTTTTTTTATACATTACATGTGGGATATATGTTGAATCCTGTCTCAGTTAAGTTTTTATTTATTTGTCTTGTCAGTTATAACCTGAGAGGTATGCTTCTTTTTTCTTCAAAATTCTATCTCTTCATTGCCTTTTATTTATTTGTTATCTTCTGATTTTTTTCCATGCTTTGTCACTTGTGTTGATGTAGTCCGCAAAGGCGTGAAGTCTCTGAGCAGCTGGTTGGAAGGTGAGAGGATGATTTTTTTTTTCTGTAACTCCTAAGATCATTGTTGACGAGATGCCTCATGGTTATATTCCAATTTTTAATCTCCTTTTATGTCTTACCTATTTTGAAAATATCTGGATTGAAGTAACATATGACCGTTTTCTCAGCGGAAGCATACCCCTTTTCCACTCCCATTGCTTATGAGATGCATAAAACTTCAGGGAGTATCTTATTGATGGTTTTTTTGTGAAATTTTGCCCAATTGTATTATTTGTGATTTTCATCTTTTAAGGAAGATCACCTAATGGTATAGTGGAGCATATCGCGTGAGCGTACCACTAGTGACGCTAGAGCTAGTTTGTTTAGGGTTTATTGTTTAGGGGTTAGGGTTACGGTTCGTGGTTCAGTGGTTTCTGGTTGATGGTTTAGGTTGTTTCAGGTTTAGGGTTGAGGGTTTTAGGGTTTAAGGGTGATGGGCTATTGGTTTTGTGGTTAAGGGTTTAGTGGTTTAGGGTTTTAGGGTTGAAAGTGTGAAACTTTTACGGTTTAGGGCTCCACTATACCTTTAGCTGATGCCTCATGATTGTCTTCCTTTTTTAATCTCTTTAATGTCTCGACTATTTTGAAAATATCTGGATTAAAGTAACATATGACGATTTTCTCTGCAGAAGCATGCATCTTTTCCACTCCCATTGCTTATGAGATGCATAGAACTCCAGATATTCTCAAGCAAGACAATGCAGCTGAGGTTGGATTAAGCGAAGATTGCTCTAATTGCAATTCAAGGTGTAGAACTTCTAAAGCTTGCAGGTTAAAGTACTTCTAGATTCCTATTTGCTGTGGTGGGTATTTTTTCGCCTTTTTTCTTCTTGAACTCTGTATAAAAATTTTTACTTGCGTTATGATGAATTAGATGTGATTATATTTGAATTTAATGCTTCTGTAAGGACATGGTTACTGCTTTCAGGTTATAGTGTTGGTAAATATAGTATATTCTCTAACAGAAAATTATCTTTTTTTTTTTTATAGCCTACATGTAAGATATATGTGGAATCTTGCCTCAATTTTTTATTTATTTGTCTTGCCAGCTATAAGCTGAAAGGTATGCTTTGTTTTTCTTCCTAATTCTATATCTTCATGGCCTTTGATTTATTTGACATTTTCTGATTCTTTTCCATGCTTTATCAGTTGTGTTGATGGAGTCCATGGAGGCGTGAAGCCTCTGAGCAGCTGGTTGGAAGGTCAGAGGATGATTTTATTTTGCTGTAACTACTAAGATCAATGCTGACGAGATGCTTTATGGTTATATTCAATTTTTAATCTCCTTTATGTGTTAACTATCTTGAAAATATATGGATTGAAGTAACATATAACCACTTTCTCAGCAGAAGCATACCTTTTTTCCACTCCCATTGCTTATGAGGTTCATAGAACTTCGGAAATTATCAAACATGACTATGTTGTTGGAGTTGGATTATGCCAAGACGGCTAGCTTTGCAATTCAAGGCGGAAAAATTCTAAAGCTCGCAGGTTAAAGTATTTCTACATTCCTATTATCTATGGTTCATATTTTTCTCCTTTTTTCTTCTTTGACCTTGGATAACAATTTTTACTTGCCCTATGATGAATCGGATGCGGTTATATTTAGATTTAATGTTGCTATAAGGACGTTATTATTGATTTCAGGTAGGAGGGTTAGTTATTATATTATATTCTCTAACACAACTTGGTCTTTTTTTTTAATATATCTTGCATGTAGTATATATGCTATCCTGCCTTACCATTTTTTCTTATTGAGCCCTCCATATGTATCTGCATTGAAAGCTAGTGGCAATTCTATATGCTTGTGAGCCTAGCCATTTGATTTTATTTGTTATGATTTAACCTTGTTCAGAACAGTAACCTAAGACTTCCATGACTTTGCAGGAAAATTCTTCCTTTTCCACATTGTTAAAGTGTTGTTCTATCAAGATGGCCCTATGTGGTCATCTTCTAGCTACGAATGAGCACCACTACCAGATAAGGATGCAAGTTTACTGTAGTGAGCATCATTCAAATGTTTCTTGGTGGACTATTTCTGAACTAATAGGTTATGTGTTTTGCTTGTATTTTTGTGCTTGCGATGTAGGTTATTTAATCTTGACATGAATAATTTGGCAGCGTTCATTGGAGTGAAATCAATTGCTCAATATGCATCCAAACTGTAAAACTTTTGTTGTGTCCTAATGCTTCATGTTGTCTTGGAAAATCCTCGTGTCGATTTTCCAAACAGCATCAGGGAGTATCTTATTGATGCTTCATGTACTGACCTTTATCTTGTTGCTATATGGTATTTTGGAACGAGGGTTTATAGTTCATATAAAGTCACTGGCTCGACTTGCTACTGGTTTTAAGGGCTGGCCTGGTCCAGTAACTTCATGCCTTTGGTATAGAGAGCATTGTACTTTGACTTGGAGAACACGAACCTAAGTTCCTATGTGAAAACCCCTTGAATCTTATGCTTGCAGGCATAGTAGTTAGAATCGTACGATTCACGATATGAATCGTACGATTCATATCGTTTTTCATATATAACGGTTCGAATCTTATATAAGAATCGAAATTAATCCAGAATCGTGAATGAATCGTTTCAATCGGTCCAGAATCATTTGAATCGATATGAATCGGGAAGATCAACGATTCTATTATCTTCTATTATCTTTACAAGTTTTGAATTTAAAAAAAAAAAAGAAAATGACAAACATGCCCTTGTAACAAACGAAAAGCCCGAACAGCCTGACGATGCACATTCCAAAATTTTAAAAAAGAAAATCAAAGCAAAAGATAGAACAAAAAGAGAAAGAAGCATAGAAGAAGGAAGAAGAAATTTTTGTTTTATTCCAAGATCCCCACCAAAGGTATTTTTCACCTTCTCGTCATCTTTCTTGTCGTTCTCTTTTTTTTTTTTAAATTCTTTCTTATGATGTATGCCGTCAAATATTTTAATAATTTTAAAGGTTCTTTAAATTTAGTCTTATTCTTTAAATTTGTTATCGAAAAAGTAATTTAAAGGTTAATTAAAAGATAATGCTTTATTTTAAAATTTTAATATCCAATTAATTTGTTATCTTAAAAATCTTTTTATGGAAAGAAAATTTTTTAATTAAAAATGTAATCTTTAACATAATTTAATATTTATGTGATTATTTATTAATTTTTAAATCTGAACTATTTTTAAATTAACTAATGTTTTTTTTAAATATATAGGTTTGTTTAATACATGAAAATGTCTTCCACGCTTAGAAAAGGATCTCAAACTAAGAAAATTGATCCGACTTGGGAACATTGCTCTAGAATTGGAGACAATAGAATGCATTTGAAATGTAATTATTGTGGACTTCAAAAGTGGGGAGGGATAATTCGAATGAAGCATCACTTAGCCGGTACTCATGATAATGTTGCTCCTTGCAAACAATGTCCAAATAATGTTTCTTGGTTGACTATTTTTGAACTAATAGGTTATGTGTTTTCGTTTTTTTTTTTGTGCTTTGGATGCAGGTCATTTAATCTTGACATAAATAAGGTGGCAACGTCATTGGAGTGAAATCAATTTCTCAATATGCATTGAAACTGAAAAACTTTTGTTGTGTCCTAATGTTTCATGTTGTCGTGGAAAATCCTTGTATCGATTTTCCAAACAGCATCAGGGAGTGTCTTTTTGATGCTTTTTTTCTGAAATTTTACCCAATTGCGTTATTTTTTATTTTCTTCTTTTACGAAAGATCACATAATGGTATAGTGGAGCATATTGCGTGAGCATACCTCTAGTGACACCAGAGCTAGTTTGTTTAGAGTTTATTGTTTAGTGGTTAAGGTTATGGTTTGTGGTTCAGTGGTCGGGGGTCTCTGGTTGATTGTTTAGGTTGTTTTAAGTTGAGGGTTTAGGGTTGATGGGCTATTGGTTTTGGGTTTAAGGGTTTAGTGGTTTAGGGTTTTGGGTTTATAGGGTTTAAGGTTTGAAACTTTTAGGGTTTAGGGTTTAGGGCTCCACTATTCTATTAGTTGATGCCTTATGATTGTCTTTCTTTTCTAATCACTTTGATGTCTAAACTATTTTGAAAATATCTGGATTAAAATAACATGTGACCATTTTCTCTGCAGAAGCATACACTTTTTCCACTCTCATTGCTTATGAGGTTCATAAAACTTCATATATTCTCAAGCAAGACAATGCAGCTGAGGTTGGATTAAGAGAAGACTGCTAGAATTGCAATTCAAAAAGTAGGACTTCTAAAGCTCTCAGGTTAAAGTACTTCTAGATTACTATTTGCTATGGTGGGTATTCTTTATTTTTTGTCAAACAAGATGGCCCTATGTCAAACAAGATAGCTATGAATTAGCACCACTACCGGATATATTATTATCGTATGCTCATAGTCGTCTCTTCCTGTGGGCCAATCCTCCAATCAATCATATTTAATTTAAATTTTACCTTTACCTATAAACATATGAATACTGACTCATTTTAGCACTAATATGATACGGTAATTAGATGTTTTTTTTTACTCGTCCTTAGCATTAATCTAATAATGAATACAAATGATACAAAGTTTCCTTGGGGAATTTAGGATTCATTTCAATGGAAGGAAAGTGTGCATAGGAATATGATGTGCCTTTTAAGGTTTGTCATTTGGGATTTAGGATGGTTTTTGTCAAAGGTCATTAGATGGATATGTGCAGAAGTTGATGTCCTTGTGAAGTGGTTACTAGCTTATTATATCTGGAGAACATTGCACTTTGCTTTTGGAGAACATGAACCTAAATTCCTATGTGACAACCCCTTGAATCTTATGCTTGTAGGTATTTCTGGTTTTGATTTTATAATGAGGCTTCCATTCTTCTTCATGAATATGAAACTAGGGTTTATGTTGTAATTGTGTGTGTGTTGTTCTTCAATTTACATTAGCACTTTCATATAGCTAATTTCTGATTTTTATTTTATAATGATGTCTCTGTTCTTGTTCATCAGTATGAAACTAGGGTTTATGTTTTAATTGTGTGAGTTGTTCTTCAATTTACAGTAACATTACCACTAGCTAATTTTGTTGTCCCTTTCATATAGCTTGAAGATTCCAATTTTAATTTTGTTGTCCTAGCGTGGTATGTTATGGTATTTATTCATTCTTGCCATATTGGTTTTTGGAACTAGTGTTTATAGTTCATAGAAAGTCACTGGTTCGACTTGCCACTGGTTTTGAGTCTTGGCCTGGTCCAGTAACTTCATGCCTTTGGTGCAGAGAACATTGCACTTTGATTTGGAGAAGACGAACCTAAGTTCCTATGTGAAAACCTCTTGAATCTTATGCTTGCAAGTATTTTTGCTTTTGATTTTATAATGAGGTTTCCATTCTTGTTCATGAATATGAAACTTGGGTTTATATTGTAATTGTGTGTGTGTTGTTCTTCAATTTTCTTCAACCATTCATGAAAATAAATTATTTCGATTGTTCATTCTGCACTATATTGAAGGTTTTCTTTATGTTTCCTTTGCTCATTAACTATTTCATTATTTAATTTGAATTGCTCCTATGCAAGATGGATTACCTTGTGCAAGAAAACAATAGATGCAATGCATTTTAAAGTTTGTGACAACTGCAGGTCATATTATATCCATATCCCCTGCCACATTCATTGGGCCTTGACTAAATATATGGGATGACTAAGATCAGCCCGTGATTCAGTGCTTCTTGGAAAAATTCCTTCATAGTACTAATTGATTTGAGGGCAGACTTGTGTAGACATGAAGTGCCACAGCTAGTTCAATGTAAGTATCAGTGATGTGTTTCCCACTATTGATACATAATTTCTAAGATCTACTTATTTGATGTATCTGAATAGCATTTGTTTCTTAAAATCTACATAAGTGTCCTAAGTGAGGCTCCTAATCAATTTTAATATGCATTAGCTGATTGAAGAAATTATTGGGGAAAGAATTATATTTATTATTCATCATAGCCAAATCTCAAGCACTATCTTAAAAAAATAAAAAAATCAAATCTGTAAAAAGGTTGAAAACGTATTTGTTTCTTCAGGTATCCTTAGAACATGTGCAACCGCTGTTTATTAGCTAATGGCCTAATCACTTTCTAATGAAGAAATAATTGTTTTCTTCAGTTTGATGTGGAAACAGACACTAGAAGCTGCATTGTGCCGCAGAGCCGATAAAATGTTCCTCTTTGGTGGACACTGATACCTTGTGTGAGCTGAGCACTGTGGAGACAGGTTCCCAGAATGCTGATTCTGCTTCTACATGTTATCAACCCGCCGGAAGGTCCGAGGTATTGCCCTTTACACATTCTTCCAGTCAGAGCCAACTGCTGGTCTTCCCATTTGCTAGATAATATCTGACTAACCCTGGTTAATCCATCCACGGCTCTCTTTTTCCTTTGTGGTCTTCCCATTTGCTTCCTCTGCATTTGGGGCTCTGCTTGAGGCTCCAATCCTCTCCGGTCTCCCTGCTCGGTGAAGGCTGAGGACTCAGGAGGGACACTGTGGTCGTAGCGCCAAGAGGCATCAATCTCAAGTAAGAGAGAAAGAGAGGAATCCGCACTCCTATAGCCTGTTGGTGGAGGTTGTTGTTTGGTCAACGGGATTGATCACTGATCGGCGATGGGTGCAGCGCCAGATTGGCGTGGGGAGATGGATGAAACGCATCTGATGGGGGCGCTCGGGGACTCCAATTGCTGGCCTCCAGGGTTTCGCTTCCATCCTACTGACGAAGAGCTCGTGCTATATTACCTTAAGCGCAAGATCTGCGGCCGCAGGATCAAGGCCCCCATGATCGGCGACGTGGACGTCTACAAGCACGAACCCTGGGAACTCCCTGGTATTTTTCTTATTCCTTTCCGCTCTCAAAATCCGAATCTTTTATTTTGCTCTTATTCTCTTCTCTGCCTTTATGAGAATTACTTCTTGTTTTGGTTTTTTAAGTCCTTCTGATCTCATCTTACGCCGATCGCTTTGGCAGTGTTTCTTCTGAGTGCAACTCGAGCTTGCCGAGTTAGGATTTCGAGAAAGCAATTCTGTCCTAGTTAAGCATGCTTTCACAGTTGTCGTGGATTCTATTACTTTCTGCTGTGGTGTGTATGCATACAGCAAATGGATATATGTGCTTTTACCATAGGCACACACTTACATTTGCATCCATCCCATTTTCCGTTCACTTCCATGCCTGAATCTCTCTCTCTCTCTCTCTCATATATATAGCACTCGTAGTGAGAATCAAGCTGGTAGAACCCATGTTATCTTATCCATGTCGTGTGCTATTGGTTCAGGGGGGTTGAATAAGATCTTGTGCTCTTCCATTCACACAGCGCCAGATTGCATGTTTTATAGAGTTCATTGTTTAAACTTTTGTACCTTTATCTTTCCCTGTCCTAATATCAGAAATTTGACTTGTGATCTGTAGAAAAATCTGTTCTGAGGAGCGGTGACTTGCAGTGGTATTTCTTTAGCCCAAGGGACAGAAAATACCCAAATGGTTCAAGATCCAATCGAGCCACCAAGCGTGGCTACTGGAAAGCTACTGGGAAGGACCGGACTATCTCTCAGAACTCAAAGCCTGTTGGTAACAAGAAAACCCTTGTGTACTACCAGGGCAGGGCTCCCAGGGGACAGCAGTCAGATTGGGTAATGCATGAGTATGCCATGGAAGAGCAGGCACTTGTGGGGTGCAGCAATGTGCAGGCATGTTATTGAACTCATATCAGATGTGTGATTAACTCTAGTTTTACTTTCTCTTTGAGTATTTTCTGACTGGCCTTTTTATTTGATAATTCGACCTTTCATACAGGACTGTTATGCTCTTTATAAGGTTTTCAGGAAGAGTGGACCTGGTCCCAAGAATGGAGAGCAGTATGGTGCTCCTTTCATAGAAGAGGAGTGGAATGATGACAAGACGGCAGATGAGTGAGTGAGCAGTCTGATAGACAGGGAGTCTCCATTGCTTGAGCATCACACTTGTGATTCTACACAAGCTGTTAGTACAAATGTTCTTCCAATTGATAATTCGGAGCATCTTTTGCTTCAAATGTCTGACCAACTGGATATGAACCCTCAGCTGCATGAATGTTCTGCATATGTCTCAGAGGTATCTAAGATCTACTTATTTCATATATCTGAATAGCATTTGTTTCTTAAAATCTACAGAAGTGTCCTAAGTGAGGCTCCTAATCAATTTTAATATGCATTAGCTGATTGAAGAAAATATTGGGGAAAGAATTATATTTATTATTCATCATAGCCAAATCTCAAGCACTATCTTAAAAAAAAAAAGCTCAAATCTGTAAAAAGGTTGAAAACGTATTTGTTTCTTCAGGTATCCTTAGAACATGTGCAACCTCTGTTTATTAGTTGGCCTAATCACTTTCTAATGAAGAAATAATTTTTTTCTTCAGTTTGATGTGGAAACAGAAATTAGAAGGTGCATTGTGCCGCAGAGCCAAATAAAATGTTCCTCTTTGGTGGACACTGATACCTGGTGTGAGCTGAGCACTGTGGGGACAGTTTCCCAGAATGCTGATTCTGCTTCTACATGTTATCAACCCGCCGAAAGGTCCGAGGTATTTCCCTTTACACATTCTTCCAGTCAGAGCCAACTGCAAGCCATTGAAGAGTACTTGGAAATAAATGATATTAACAACTCAGAGGGCATCAATTGCGCTGCAGATTGTACTGGCAATCAGGATCCAGTTCACAACATTAATGAACTATATGACCCTGATGAGTACTTTGATGCATCCATGTTTTTAGCTGAGGCAATGGCCCCTCTAGATGGAAACACAAGCGGGGTCACATATTCATATTTTGTTGGTTTTGAAGATGAAACACATTTCCAATATCCCTATATTACTAGTGATCTGTGGATGCATGAGCAGAATTTCACTGTGCCCACTTCCGTGGAGCCACACCAGGTTGCCATGGAATCTCCCTCTTCAGGTTGCCATGCAATTTGATTATACGACATAATTTTTTTATCCTAATAATTCAGTGTGATATTCGTTAGACAAAGTTAGATCTCATTTTCACACACTACTTGTTCTTTTACAGCCCAAATATTGGAAACAGTCCTTTAATGAATTCGTATGGGACCGTAGAGGTAGATTCAATTGTAAAAAAGGAAGATTTGATTGAGTATCGAGGAACAAAAGAAGTTAACCTAATGTGGAGGTAGTCAATTGTTAGGTAGTCAATTTGAAAGTAATACCGCAGGTAGTCAATTGTTACTATTTTGGAATATTTTCTCCTCCTACAAGTCTATGGGGTTATATAGTGGTTGAGGGACAAATGTGGAGGATTAGCTGATGCCTCAAATTTAATACAAATCCTTTTTTTTAAACTAATGACCCTTTTAGTCGGTATTGATTTTTCTTCCAACTTGGAAATAAAGAACATAATTTATTCTGTGTTTTCATTTGGTTGTATGAGCAGGACATAAGCCAGAAGATAGCATTTCTGGAGATGTTTGCAGCATCCAGTAGCTTGAACTCATAGGTGTTCATCAATGAATATGTTCTTTATAGGCTTGAAGAGGTTTTGTGTTTTATTATTTGCATCTGAAATCATTTACATACTGTGATTTATTAGATGCAATAGCTATTTATCAAACACCTTCACACCTGCAATTTCATGCAAGTCGTGGAACAATTCATTGGTCTAGTCAAAACCTTGCTAGAAAACCATCGAGACACCAGGAAAGAAGATTATAAATTCCTACATGTAAGGTATGTATCTGGTCTCTAAATGTTAGAACTTCTAGTCTTTTTCTTTTTCTTTTTTTTTTTTTTGGGTGAGTTTGGAGTTTTCTATGTGCAGCTTAATTTATTTGAGGTAATAAATGTGTAGACAGGCTGTTTAATTCATTCGGATTGTTGGTGTAGATGAACGACTTAATGGCAACCATCCCTAGTGGTCAAATATCTATTTCGAAGGTCAGTTAGTACGCCTATGTTATTAATCTTTGCTACATTTTTAGCTTTAAATTTTCTATACCCTTGCAGCACTGCTAATGGTGGGGCAAATTTGTGTTTAGTGGTAGGGGATTGGACATTCTCACAATGGTAGAATACATTGCAAATGTATGTTGTCTGTTGAATGCTTTTCTCTTTTTGGTAAGATATCAGAACATTTAACCGCAGAAATTCCTTTCATCTTCATTAAAGCTTGTACCTATATTAATCCAATCTTATGAACCTTCATCTCTTTAGAATAATCATTGAGAATAAGTTTTCATGTAATGCGCTGGTTGTTTTTGTCTGAAGAAGAAAAGAAGCTTAATTTATCTTTGATTTAAACAGATAATTTTCTTCAACCAGTCATGTAAATAGAATATTTTAATTTTTCATTCTGCACTATCTTGGAGGTGCACTTTATGTTTTCTTTAATCATTAACTATGTTGAAATTTAATTCAATTTGTTCTTTTATAAGGTGAATTATCTTGGGGCAGGAAAATAATATTACAATGCTTTTCTCTAAGTTTGCATTTACTACTGGTCATATTATTGCTACTCTCATATTTCCATAATCCTTACTGTATTCATTGAGCCTTAACTAAATATACAGAATGACTGAGAGTAGTCAGTTATGCACTAGCTGATAGTTGATTGGTTGGAGGGCAGACGGGCTTAATACATCGAGTGACGCAGCTACTTCCATGGTAAGTATAAGTGACATGTTTCACACCATTAATAGATAAATTCTATCACTCGTTACTTGATCTCTTTTCTGTGAAGGAATCACCCATGTGTATTTTGTCAACCCATTGGATTACTGCTAGAATCTTTCGCTTTTATATATGTTACACATAATTGTTAATTGACAATGCACTCAAGTTTATGGAGGTGTCCCATTTTTGTTGTGAATTTTCTTGTTATATGTTGAGCTTGTAGGAGGATGAGAATACTCATTAACATCTCTGGGCATGCTAGGAGAAAATGGAATATTCTGATTTCTTTGAAATGTTGAGGAGCATGTGGTACTTCCATTGAAATCTATTCAAGATTTAGAGACCCTAACGGGTATCAGGTATCACATATTGACCATTTCAAAATCGGATAATGGGTTCATCTCACTAATATTTTTTTTCTTCTTTCTATTTTAGTTTTCTGCATGATGTCATTGGTGTGGACATTAATTTGTGCTAGTATAGCTGTCTATCAAAGGGAATTAAAATGCACATCCATTTCGTGTGAGTATATTTTGTGATATGTGTAGCTTATTCAGTATTCTGCTCCCTTAAATTTTTTGAGTCCCTCGTTGTTTGCAGGTGACTGATAAAGTGTTGCACCAAAGATGGGAGAGTTTCCAAGATTCTGTGAAAGAAATAAACGTACAGCGTGGGCTACAGTACAGGTTAATCAACTGCCTGTTAAAGAAGGAGAAAAAGTCTTGATGGGTGTGAAGAGGGTGAATTGGGAAACGATTGAGGTATGGACAATATGACATTAAGTGGGCATCCATAGGTTTAAAAACTTATTCGGAACTCAATGGTAATAGATCCCTAATGTCAAATGTTCCCATGATTGCGAGGTTGGTGGTAGGAAGATTGAGGTATGGACGACCTAGGCTATGCCAAACTTTTTGCACTCTGGATTTTATTTTCATTTGTCAACTTTTTCAGTTTTGAGGCATATTGTGGATGCTAATAACATAAAACAATGGTAGCTGCATTTTTTAGTTTCCCTCCAAGCAGTTGCAGAATGTTGACAAATGATTTGGAGTGCTTTTGTATATTGAATTCTATTCATCATTTGTGTGTTATCTTCTCCATAGTGCAAGATATTTTCCGGTCTCTTGTTACAGCGGAGTGAATAAACCTAGCTTAAAAGTGTCAACACATTGTTTGGTTGAATTGCCACGATCATGAACTGCGCACTTAATGCCATATGACAACCATATTACCAAACACCTGCAGTAAGAACAGTTCCATTATGTTTTCGCTGTTGCTTGGTATATAGGTCCTGTGTTTATGGAGTAAATCACTTTGCATAGCATCAGAATGCTTTCGTAAAGCTTCTATCCTTGGAATTCAGCCTGATTTTGTTAAACATTGGTTGCATGTGTTTTTAATTTATGTCAAAATTTCATTTCATACAGGTCCTCCTCCCCCAGCATATAATACCAAGTAAGTTATGTGATTCAAAATTTTACAGTCTGGTTATGATGAAACAAGAGTTGCTGATTCTATAGTGCCCATTATTCAAGGTCCGCTGAGCATGTTATACTTATTGTGTACATGGTATTTTTGTGTGTTTGAAGCTCGGAATTTTACAGCCTGTTAACTTCTAGCTGGCAATTGATGATCAAGGAAAAACACCTACGAAGAAATTTCCTTTCTTATGGACATGGGCAAGAAATGGACCGCAGAAAATCTCTTACATGAATTATCATCCCATTGTGGGAGAGTAACACTAGAAGGTAACTGATTGCTATTTCTGTTTCTATGAGCAGTCCTAAGAATTTCCTGATTCCCTCTTCTAGAATACTTTTCTCCCTTTTTTTTTTTTTTTTTTTTTTTTCCTCTAGAAGTCTCCAGGCTTATACAATGGTGGAGATATACATTAGGATTATTGAACTAGAGACAAAAGGGGATTCACTTGATTGTTCAAATTTAAGACAATATGTTTCCTTTTAAGGTCAGCACCTTTTTGTTGTTGGTTTTTTATGTTTCCTAAACCCTAAACTAGAGACAAATGCATAACATGATTTATGATGTTTATTTTTTTTTCAATTGGTTTAGTGAGCTGGACGAAAGAAAGAAGATGGCACTTCCGACAGATGTTGGCAGCATCAAGCTGATTGAACTTGTTGGTTCCATTGATGAATATTTTCTTTATGGATTTTAAGCAGTTTCAAGTTTTTTTCTTTGCATCTTAAATCATTTACTTAACTTTCACTAAGTAGTTGAACTAGCGATTTAGTAAACACCTTTGCATCTGGGATTATGTATATATGGTTACCCTCATGACATGCTAATCTTTGAGGTTTTGTTTGTATAGTAGACTAACTGATGCTCAAAATAGGAAAGTATAAAACAAAAGAAACCACTTTACTGAATTAGGTTTTTTAGTTGTAGGAAAGTTTTACATTTGTATTAATCTTTGAATTGGAGAATGGAGAATTTTCCTGTTGGAAAGTTTTCCTTGCTTTAGATGCATCTTCTATATTATTACTGAGAATTTCTGGATTTACAATTTTGTGCTAGTTGCGTAGCAATTCTTTGGTTAAGTCAACACCTTACTGACACATGGAAACAAGATAGAATACTTACATATAAGGTACATATGCGGTGTCTAATTCTTACAACTTCTGGTCTATATGTTTTCCCCCTTTCTTGTTGAATTTAGAGTTTCCTATATATAGCTCAATTTATTCAATCTAATAAATGTGTAAACAGGTTGTTCAATTCACCATGAGTGGTGATGTACTTCAATGAGTTAGTGGCACCATCCCAAAGCCCTTTTCCTCTTACACTTGTCTCAAGATATATTTCCAAGGTCAATGCTGTTGTTACTTTTTGTTATTGTCACATGTGCATCCATTTGTTTGGCATAGCTCACTTTCTTGCGTGACTTGCTATCAGTCTCAAGTTGGTGACCAAAATCCCAGCACAGTGTTGGCTGGATGGAAGCAATCTTGCACTCCTCTATTTGGAGTTAATACGGTACTAACAAACACTTGCTCCAGAATAAGTCTTGATTATTGCTTTTTATTGTAGATGATATCATGATTCTTGTATCTGTTTTCTTTTCTCCTAATCATTCACATCTACAAGCCAAGGGGAATTGGCTTCTTAGATATTTTCCTCTTTTCTCTTTTTGTCTCCCGATCTTTGAGACAATAATGGCTCTTGGCAATGATAGGAATTTCTAATTTTTTTGCTAAATCAGAGAGCAATGTTATGCCATCTTGATCATGGTGTAGTTATATGATGAGCTTGTGAAGCGGGGGTACTAGCTGTTGGTGGAACAGCATGTAACTAGTTGCAGACAAAGCTGCTGTAAAATTCTAGCTATATGTAATAATGTACTCAATGATAAGGGCGATAAGCCAAGATATAAGAACTGACATCACTGGTGCCCTGGTGGATTGTTCAGTGAGGACTTAGTTGATTAGCAGCTGTGAAAAAGTTGGCTAACTTGATTGGAGCATTGATGAGTTTGAACTTCTGAAATGAATTTGCAGAAACGATAGTTACCTTACTGGTGAGCAGTGAGTATCTTAACTACTATTATACAGAATTATTTGAACTAATCTAGACTTGGGTGGAGACCTTTTGATTGTTGCAAGTCTTAATAGATGGTTTTGTTGAATGATTTCTCATGCATCTTAAATTCCTTTACATTTAGAAGAGACTTGATCGAAGATCATAGGATCTGGATTATTGCTTCATTTGTGAGTCTAGCAATTAGGGTTTAGGGTTTAGGGTTTAAGGGTTTTAGGGTTTAGGGTTTTAGGGTTTAGGGTTTAGGGTTTAGGGTTTAGGGTTTAGGGTTTAGGGTTTAGGGTTTAGGGTTTGGGGTTTAGGGTTTTAGGGTTTAGGGGTTTAGGGTTTTAGGGTTTAGGGTTTAGGGTTTAGGGTTTAGGGTTTAGGGTTTTTAGGGTTTAGGGTTTAGGGTTTAGGGTTTAGGGGGTTAGGGTTTAGGGTTTAGGGTTTAGGGTTTAGGGTTTAGGGTTTAGGGTTTAGGGTTTAGGGTTTAGGGTTTAGGGTTTAGGGTTTAGGGTTTAGGGTTTAGGGTTTAGGGTTTAGGGTTTAGGGTTTAGGGTTTAGGGTTTAGGGTTTAGGGTTTAGGGTTTAGGGTTTAGGGTTTAGGGTTTAGGGTTTAGGGTTTAGGGTTTAGGGTTTAGGGTTTAGGGTTTAGGGTTTAGTGTTTAGGGTTTAGGGTTTAGGGTTTAGGGTTTAGGGTTTAGGGTTTAGGGTTTAGGGTTTAGGGTTTATGGTTTTTAGGGTTTAGGGTTTAGGGTTTAGGGTTTAGGGTTTAGGGTTTAGGGTTTAGGGTTTAGGGTTTAGGGTTTAGGGTTTAGGGTTTAGGGTTTAGGGTTTAGGGTTTAGGGTTTAGGGTTTAGGGTTTAGGGTTTAGGGTTTAGGGTTTAGGGTTTAGGGTTTAGGGTTTAGGGTTTAGGGTTTAGGGTTTAGGGTTTAGGGTTTAGGGTTTAGGGTTTAGGGTTTAGGGTTTAGGGTTTAGGGTTTAGGGTTTAGGGTTTAGGGTTTAGGGTTTAGGGTTTAGGGTTTAGGGTTTAGGGTTTAGGGTTTAGGGTTTAGGGTTTAGGGTTTAGGGTTTAGGGTTTAGGGTTTAGGGTTTAGGGTTTAGGGTTTAGGGTTTAGGGTTTAGGGTTTAGGGTTTAGGGTTTAGGGTTTAGGGTTTAGGGTTTAGGGTTTAGGGTTTAGGGTTTAGGGTTTAGGGTTTAGGGTTTAGGGTTTAGGGTTTAGGGTTTAGGGTTTAGGGTTTAGGGTTTAGGGTTTAGGGTTTAGGGTTTAGGGTTTAGGGTTTAGGGTTTAGGGTTTAGGGTTTAGGGTTTAGGGTTTAGGGTTTAGGGTTTAGGGTTTAGGGTTTAGGGTTTAGGGTTTAGGGTTTAGGGTTTAGGGTTTAGGGTTTAGGGTTTAGGGTTTAGGGTTTAGGGTTTAGGGTTTAGGGTTTAGGGTTTAGGGTTTAGGGTTTAGGGTTTAGGGTTTAGGGTTTAGGGTTTAGGGTTTAGGGTTTAGGGTTTAGGGTTTAGGGTTTAGGGTTTAGGGTTTAGGGTTTAGGGTTTAGGGTTTAGGGTTTAGGGTTTAGGGTTTAGGGTTTAGGGTTTAGGGTTTAGGGTTTAGGGTTTAGGGTTTAGGGTTTAGGGTTTAGGGTTTAGGGTTTAGGGTTTAGGGTTTAGGGTTTAGGGTTTAGGGTTTAGGGTTTAGGGTTTAGGGTTTAGGGTTTAGGGTTTAGGGTTTAGGGTTTAGGGTTTAGGGTTTAGGGTTTAGGGTTTAGGGTTTTTAGGGTTTAGGGTTTAGGGTTTAGGGTTTAGGGTTTAGGGTTTAGGGTTTAGGGTTTAGGGTTTAGGGTTTAGGGTTTAGGGTTTAGGGTTTAGGGTTTAGGGTTTAGGGTTTAGGGTTTAGGGTTTAGGGTTTAGGGTTTAGGGTTTAGGGTTTAGGGTTTAGGGTTTAGGGTTTAGGGTTTAGGGTTTAGGGTTTAGGGTTTAGGGTTTAGGGTTTAGGGTTTAGGGTTTAGGGTTTAGGGTTTAGGGTTTAGGGTTTAGGGTTTAGGGTTTAGGGTTTAGGGTTTAGGGTTTAGGGTTTAGGGTTTAGGGTTTAGGGTTTAGGGTTTAGGGTTTAGGGTTTAGGGTTTAGGGTTTAGGGTTTAGGGTTTAGGGTTTAGGGTTTAGGGTTTAGGGTTTAGGGTTTAGGGTTTAGGGTTTAGGGTTTAGGGTTTAGGGTTTAGGGTTTAGGGTTTAGGGTTTAGGGTTTAGGGTTTAGGGGTTAGGGGTTTAGGGTTTAGGGTTTAGGGTTTAGGGTTTAGGGTTTAGGGTTTAGGGTTTAGGGTTTAGGGTTTAGGGTTTAGGGTTTAGGGTTTAGGGTTTAGGGTTTAGGGTTTAGGGTTTAGGGTTTAGGGTTTAGGGTTTAGGGTTTAGGGTTTAGGGTTTAGGGTTTAGGGTTTAGGGTTTAGGGTTTAGGGTTTAGGGTTTAGGGTTTAGGGTTTAGGGTTTAGGGTTTAGGGTTTAGGGTTTAGGGTTTAGGGTTTAGGGTTTAGGGTTTAGGGTTTAGGGTTTAGGGTTTAGGGTTTAGGGTTTAGGGTTTAGGGTTTAGGGTTTAGGGTTTAGGGTTTAGGGTTTAGGGTTTAGGGTTTAGGGTTTAGGGTTTAGGGTTTAGGGTTTAGGGTTTAGGGTTTAGGGTTTAGGGTTTAGGGTTTAGGGTTTAGGGTTTAGGGTTTAGGGTTTAGGGTTTAGGGTTTAGGGTTTAGGGTTTAGGGTTTAGGGTTTAGGGTTTAGGGTTTAGGGTTTAGGGTTTAGGGTTTAGGGTTTAGGGTTTAGGGTTTAGGGTTTAGGGTTTAGGGTTTAGGGTTTAGGGTTTAGGGTTTAGGGTTTAGGGTTTAGGGTTTAGGGTTTAGGGTTTAGGGTTTAGGGTTTAGGGTTTAGGGTTTAGGGTTTAGGGTTTAGGGTTTAGGGTTTAGGGTTTAGGGTTTAGGGTTTAGGGTTTAGGGTTTAGGGTTTAGGGTTTAGGGTTTAGGGTTTAGGGTTTAGGGTTTAGGGTTTAGGGTTTAGGGTTTAGGGTTTAGGGTTTAGGTTTTAGGGTTTAGGGTTTAGGGTTTAGGGTTTAGGGTTTAGGGTTTAGGGTTTAGGGTTTAGGGTTTAGGGTTTAGGGTTTAGGGTTTAGGGTTTAGGGTTTAGGGTTTAGGGTTTAGGGTTTAGGGTTTAGGGTTTAGGGTTTAGGGTTTAGGGTTTAGGGTTTAGGGTTTAGGGTTTAGGGTTTAGGGTTTAGGGTTTAGGGTTTAGGGTTTAGGGTTTAGGGTTTAGGGTT